>BLKR01000172.1:68981-216481 GCA_011170035.1 Teleogryllus occipitalis | reverse complement strand
ATTGTAGGGTTATCTGTTTTTTATTCCGGTATGGTTCGGGCTTTTAGCGAGTCGAAAGGTTGCAAGGGAAGGGATTTGAGGTAAACAATAATAAAAGTTGGTGGCTAAGTATGTGATATGATATTCAATGAGTTCTAAGTTGAGTTCTTTGTGAAGCTGATGATTGGTGACAAACCACCGTCACCGATCCTAGCTCATCTGCCGCCGCCCAACCCGCCCTCTCTCGCGGGCTGCGGCCGCGCGTTCCCAACGCGCCCGGGGGGCGGGGCGGGCGGATGGCGGGGCGCCCGCGTCACCCCGTGTCCGCCGCGTCGCGGGCGATGCGTGGGACGGGCGCTACCTGCCCCGGGCGGCCCCCTGCGGCGCAGCGCCGGCGCGGCGCCCACGGCCGCGATCCCACGCCCCCGCGGCGCCGCGCCGGCTCCTCTGTTCTAGGCCTGTCGCCGGCCGCCGCCCGCGCCCGTGTCCCGAGCAATGACGCGCCTGTCATATTGCCCCGTTCTCCTTGGCGCGGCCCTAGAGCTCTCCGATCATCGCGCTTCGTTTGGAAACAATGCCGTTTACAAGTCACACGATAGCATGGTATCGGTTATTGTGGGAATGATGGGAAATGCTGCAACGATAGAAGTTTCACATGATTTGTGAGGCAAAAATTATTAAAATACTTATGTTTTCTTGTGTAACTTCTCTTTTCATTACCTTTCCTGTACTCTTCCTTTACATACAAATTTACAAATTTACAAATTTACAACTTTACAAAAGATTGGTTGCGTATATTTCTCTTTTGAGCCACAAACCCTCTTAACATACCTATGGTGCTATTCCCTTTCAGTTTGAGCCTCTGTTTCTAGTTCTTACCAAGCGAGAGAGAGTTTTTTTTACATCCAACCAAATAACTGGTGAAAAAAGAAATTTGTTCCCTTCGAGAGCAAATTACAAAATCTTTTTTGTTTAACTAATATAACTTTGTTGCGCATGAGATTAAAGTTAATATTTATTCGCGATTGGCAATTTAAGCACCCGAGGCAATGTGAGGAGTTCAGGGACATACTTTTCACATATTTAATTGTTTTGTAACTATCATAGTTGCAGAGGGCTCAAATGGACGCAATGTGAAAGACATAAATAGTATTTTTAGTGGAATGAAGTTTGCAAAGAACGTAGTGTTATACTGTTTGTAGGGCTAAGCCATAAATAAAGTAACATTACAATTAAAAACAAAAATAATTCTACTAGTGAAACATCGGTTTGTGAAGACTGACCGACGAAAAGTTAAAATGCAGTCCAATACATAACAAAATGGACAGACAATATTTTGATACACAAGCAGAATTATTGTTTAGCATTACGGCTCAAGCCGCCATACGAACAAATTCAGCCTCCTACGTTGTTCGCAATCGAGTTAAGATGTTCCTAAAAGTGTCCGGCGATAAGACTATCCATAAAACTTCACTGCCTTTTTGGAAACTCAAATTTCAAGGAAAAATGTGATAGCAGTGCGTGGAAATGTAATTCTAAGATGCTGTATGTAGGATTTATAAGATTGTAGGATATAGGAGGTTGTAGAATGTTGTATGAAGTGTATATAGCAAGAATATAGTAGTGCGGAAAGACGTTATATCAGTGTGTATACAATTACTCTATCACTGAGAAGTATGTAGAGCTGTGATGAACTATTTTTTTTAAATTATGGCATTTCGTCCAAGAATTGCATAGCTTCTATCAGGTACACCATTCAACTCAATGAAGAGATACCTTGGAGGTATTAATACGAGTATTTTGTGTTTTATACACACTAGTATACCAATAGGAAGTAATTCTGTTTGTTTAACTTCAATGGATAAATTAGATTGTTGGATTTACCATGATTTGAGTTCTTACATTTTTTAACAAGATTACGTCCTAGTTCTAAAGAATTTTCCCTGTTCATAGCCACGTACTTTATTGTAACTCCTTACTTCTCCTTTGACGGACCTTATGAGTATTTTGGCATTCTCATTCTTGCTACGCACGTTCTTTCAAAAATATTGTTATCCCTCTAAAATTGTTTTCAATCTGTAAAATTGAAAGTTGTGACGTGTTTTTAAAATTGATAGACCAAAAACTTATATTTGTTATAGACAAATACTCTACAAAACAAAACAAAACAAAAAACATAACAAAAAACAGAGGCAGGAAATCTTTTTCTTATTTACGCCTGTTAGGATATACTTTTTCGAAGGCCATATTGAATTGAGATAAAATCACGTAACACTAGTTTGAATGTGTGGCGTACCAAAATATTGCCTTCTCGTAGTGTCATTAGTTTACAATTACTCATATGTTTAAAAAATTGCATTACATCATTTAAAAATATGAAGTGGGGAGCGAAATTACATTGAGGAAGTTGTCTCTAACGCTAATACTGGAGGTGTATGACGGGTAAGAAAATAAGTTTAAACTTTGCAATTTTCAAAATTTCATGAGTTTAATGTAAACAGGAACTAAACAATTTTTATTAATGAATATGCTTCTATTCCAGCAAAAATTAAAACAAAATTGCTGGTGTTTCGCCGAAAATTTTCAAAACGCCACAACGATTAAAGTACCCCCAAAAAGAAAGTATCTTAATGGTCCGGAACGGCGCAACTTGATCTTACTCCTGTCTTATTCACGAAGTTTCAGCTCAAAAGCATGAAATCTAAGAGATGCATGACACATTCATCCATCCTTACATACAAGTACATACGTACATACAAACATCCAGATTTTTGAGTACAATAATGCGTGCACGCGAATGAACTCGCGTGAATGTACTAGTGTCCGTCTGCGCGTCTGCTCGTCTGCCCGCCTACCAGTGTCTCCGTTTCTCCATCTGTCCGTCTGCCCATCTGCTCGCCTGCCCGTCTGTTGTTCTTCCCGTCTATCCTGTCTTTCCGCCCATTTGTCCGTCTCACCTTTTGTTCATTTACCAGTTTGACCGTCTGCCCATTTCTACGTCTGCCCGTTTGTGTGTCTGTCCGTTTGTTCGGCTTCCCGGTTCTCCGTCTGCCCGTTTTTGCGTCTGTCCGTTTGTGCGTCTATATGTTTGTTCGTCTGCCCGTTTGTCCGCCTGCCTATTTGTCCCTCTGTACATTTGTTCGTAGGCTCGTTAGTCTCTCTGCCCGTTTTTCCGTCTGCACGTTTGTGCATCTGCCCGTTTGTCCTTCTGCACGTTTTCCCGTCCTGCACGTTTTTCTGCCCGTTTGTCCGTCTGCCCATTTGCCCATCAGCCCATCTGTCTGCCTGTTTGTTCGCCTGTTCGTTTGTCTCTCCCTCTGACTGTCAGGCTCTCCGTCTGTTTCTCGGTCTGTCTGTCTCTCTCTCTCCATCTTTTCGTCTATCGGTCTGTTTATCTGTCTCTCCGTTTGTCCACTTGCGGGTTTAAGGTCAACTGCAGCTCCTGAAAGAGACGATTTTCTCCAAAATTCTCCCGCGATCCGGACGTACTCGAGACAAATGTAGCTCAAAAAAGGATATTTGGATTTTGGGCTTTATTCACAATTTCATCATTTTCTCAAAATTGTCTTCAAATTATTTGCGTATGTTTTTCTTCTGATAGAGCAACGGACACTTAAAAAAGACGAGCTCATTTTCCTTGAACTCTGTGTTTTTGTAAATAGTGAAATATCGATTTTTTCGATAGCTATAGCTTCATACAGCTTCAACACTGAAGATAGATGTTGGCCTTAATTGGAATCCGTTCTTCAAAGACAGATTTTAACCTCAATCGGAGACATGCTCAACCTCTGTTATTACATGTATGGTATCACATATAGTGTGGAATCACAGAAAAGTATTTTACTTTCTTGGAGAATATATTTTTTACTTTCTCGCCTTACGAAGTTCTTCGTAAGAAGAGAAAGTTATGTACTCGTGCGCCGGAAAACGTCGAATTTCCACCCGAAAAACTTTCATCGACGGGCTCTGATAACGAAAAAGGGGATAAATCTTGTTGCTAAATTTACAAAAAATATCCTCTGACACGTGGAGCGGTCAGATGCCGTGTTTTGTTGGTTCTTGATACCGAAAAATCGAATGATGTCAAAACGTCTGTCTGTCCATCCGTCGGTGATCAACGTTACCGCCTTATCCGTTCAGCCGATTTTCTTCAAAATTGATATTCCCCAATTGATCAGAATGAACTCGTGTTTTTGGGAGTTTCAATAGTGGATTTCAAGTTTTGGATATTTTGATTTTTGAGGGTATTTCACATGGCGCCTCAAAAACTTCCAAAATTTTCTCAAAACGGCACCAAATTTTTTGATCAAACTTTGTCTTCGCATAGCGTAAAGAACGCATAAAGAATGGTGGTGATCTCAGACTTTTGAAAATTGACTCGTTGAAATCTCAGACTTTTGAAAATTGAAAAAGTGCAATATTTTGGGGATATCTTCCTACAACAATAATATTGAAGACAGAGATAATTTTCCTTAATGAAATCTGTTGCTTAAAGACAGGTCTTTAAATATGTTCATGTTCAATTTTTCGAAAATATGTGTGGTTTCAGTGCAATTTTAGGTGAAACATAGGCAATTTTTTTTCTCAAAAAGAAAGTAGAAGTTGTAGAAAAGTGAGAGTTGTAGAAAATCGGCCCTTCACGAAAAAACGTGTACAATTCTTTTCAAAGAATGAGATGATTTTGCTTAATTGTTGTCTGAAATTTCTATAAATTCTAAAAAAATATTCTCAGGAACAGCTAAAAATTTTTGATTTAAATTTTCTCCTCATATACTATAATAAGGGGCGGTAAAAATATGGTTCTAGTTCCATTTTTGGGTTTTGATCTATTCTTTCGAAAATTCTAAAATGTGAACGTTTCAAAACTGCAAAATTGGAGGAAGTGATTTTTGCTTTAAAAAAGTCTGTTGTTATAAATAATTTCGTTAAAAGAGATCATGCACAATTCTTTGAAAGAACGAGCTGATTTTGCTTAATTAGTGTCTGAAAAGTATTCAATTTCTAAAAAATTATTTCCTCACAATCCCGCACGAAAAGGTACCCTCAGTTAAGATGGTAAAAAGTTCTCCCAAACCAAATGACATTTGAGTGGTTACATTATAATTCGAACATAAAAATAATATTTTTGAACGGATTCTTAGCCCCCGATCCACCACCCATACCCATCTCCAGCCACGTGTTTTCTTATTTTTTCGGCAACTTAACACTAAGAAGACAATTTGTATTATTAGAAAAACATTTTTTCATATTTGGTCAGACCCAAATTCAAACACACAAAATATTTTTTTAAATAACAAAAATAATTTTTATTGGGTCTTAAAAACATGGAACAGACTTGAAAAAAATTTCGAACGTTCCTCTTAAAACACAAATTATTGTGAATTTTTTCAGATTTTTTTACTCCTGGGCTGCAGTAAAAAAATAAAAGCCATTTTCCCGCCTTTAATTTACCTTGAATAAAATATACGTGGAAAATGACTGCAACAGTTCTGTGAATTTATATTAGTATTTATTTTAGCGGGAAAATTGTTTTTAATTCACAGCAAACAGGAAAATTGTTTTTATTTCACAGTTAAGCCATTTTCCAACTTCTTCGAAATTGCTGAAGTGCTGCTCTATTTATAGAGTGTACCCTATTGATGCTAAGAGGTGATAGTCAGTTGACGCCAGTACGGCGAGCAGGGGAGTACAGCAGGTGAGAAAAGATGTCCCATCCAAGCGATTTCAAGGTGTCTTTCACTGGTTATGCTGTGTGAGGCGGCGCATCGTCATTCATTTGCCGTTTTTTCAAATCATTTCGGACCCATTCACCGAGTTAATTGATCTTTCTCATTTCTCGCAAACGTCTGCTGATTGTTTCTGGTGACACATTTAATGCTTTTGCCAATTGCTGTTGAGTTTGTGTTGGGTCCAGAGCGCGCACTGTCTTTCACATTAAGATATCCACGTTTAAATTGTCGAAACCATGTCTCACACGTTCTAACCGCTGGAGCGTGTTCACCAAATGTTTCTACCAGCAAACGATGACTTTCCACAGCCGTTTTCTTTTGATTAAAAATGAAAAGCTATGTGCATCTCAAATGTTCTTTTTCAGACACAAACGTCAAAATGATCATTGAACGATACAACACAGAGGCTAGAGTTTGCCGGACTCAACTTTGGTGTGTTCATAGGTGAATATCAGAGGAACAAACTGGCGTAGTGTCAAATTCAAACGCTGCGTTCTGTTTTATGGAGCCAAATCTTAATGATACCGAAAAATACTTATTCATACACCTGGAATATACACTACCCATGGGACCAACTTAGTTTTTCTTTTACCGTGGTATCCCTAACGGTTTCAAATATTATTACTTCTAGCTTTTACGAAGGTTCTTGTCGTACAACGCTTCTGTGACGTAGTGATATGGGTGTCGGCAAGTTAGTTCTGAGGATCTGAGTTCGGGTCGCGAAGTGGAAATAAAGTGTTGCTGGTTGAAATCACCTTTGCAAGTTTATGTAGAAGTATAATATAGCGGAGCAGTTAGATATGATGCGAGAAAGTATATGCTTTGTAGCACCACTAGATTTTTTAAATTTTAGGCCGCATTATTGATTTTTATTGACGTGAAGTGGTAAATGAAATCTTTCAAAGACGAGAAGATAGAAGTCAGTAATAAAAATGCTGAGATGATTTAGCACTGGTTGTTGGAGAGCGACAATGAATTAGAGAAGAAATTTGCGATTCTGACACAGATTTGGACTGTGAAGAGGAAATGGCAAAATGAGAAGGAAATAAGGAATGCAAATACAATTGGAAACGGAAATAACTGAGGCTAAAATGACCTTTGAGAAACAGCACAAGCAATCATTACAGTTATTCTCAAAGTAAAATATCACCGTGTTGTTATTCAAAAAGGAGGAAAAGATAAAAAATGACAAATATAGATGCCACCTAAAATAACGAAAACTGCAAGTCATAATATAATTCATCAATTGCCTCGATTTGGCAATCGTCACTAGGCAAATGCCACACGATTAGAAAATCTTAGCATGAGAGAAATGTTTTTTTCATTCAGAATTCAAATATTATTTCAGTTTTTACCCATCAGACAGGAGTTTTATACGATATTCATTTGAACTTTTTATATTTTTTAATAAAATCAGTTACTAGTTATCCAACTCTAAATGGTAAACTACTCGACCTGACTTACATTCGGCCTATTCACTATTGATAATGATGGTAAGTGGTAATGATGATTTACGGGCATATTCTGTATCTGGAACATCTTTCTTCTTGGTCCAACAATCGTCAGGCAACATGTTAGAACTACATTTGCATTAGTACCTGATTTCCATTGTAGAAATTTACTGATGAAAACGCTCACCGTGGTCATTGCTGACAGCCCCAAGATTCTCCGGGAGGAAGTCTGTCAGAATCGAAGGAGTGAATTTTCAAAGACATGATACATTCAATAGTTTTAAGAATGCAGAAGATCAGCGACTATGTCCGATAGTTTTTTGCTTTATAGTTTCCACGGAAATTTCAATATAAATTTTTGAAAGACTGCCTAGCTGCTTTTTTAAGTGGATTTAACAGTTCTATAAAATGTTAATACCAATAATGACCACATTTGTGGGCCTGAAAAATCCCATCTTTTAATTTAGCATCAATTTGAGAAATTTCAATGCCAATTACAAGAATCCATCAAAAAGTCTATCCGTAGCTTTTACGAAATTTTTCATTGCTCCTAATTTAAAATGCATTGTAAATAAATTTTTCATAATTAACTAAATGGATACACATTTTTCTGGCAATGGTTACGAGAATATTTTAATATTTGTCAAGCAGAAATAAGAGTCACTTAGATGATTCTTCCCTTCCTTCCAATTTATAGGAATTGCAAATGGCATATGATGTGTACCATTTTCCTATCAAGACAATAGTCTCAATACACATAACATATATTTGGGGACAAGCTCTTTTCAAAATCACCTAATTTGAAAGTCAAAGTAACTTTGATAACACTTTTTCGCAAGTGAAGTTAAATTTCGCCTCTGACAAGTGAGTCTTTCAAGTGAGCTCACCACAAGTTCAGTAGAAATTATCTGCATGATTTACAGACGTTCTTGACATGGTGAAAATCCAAAACACTAAAACACAGCTTACAGAGGACACATCTAAACACAAAGGTAGGAATTACATCACTAGTGATATTCGTGCTAACAAGCTCAGAGACACCTTAATACTCGCACATCACCAATGCCTGAGCATGTCAAAACGTGAATGAACCTCCACTGTATTGCCTGTTGGGGTTTTAGCATGATATTACATATAATTTCCTTAAATACAGCTTGAATAAAATTGCTACATATAAGGTAAAGGTTACTATGTCCCGCCAAAGAGAATATAAAATCAGATTTTAAATTTTATTAAGTACAAGAATTTGAAAAAGTAGCTGTCAGAAAAAAACTGTGCCTGATGGAAAAATTAGGAATACATATCTGAATTCAGTATGAGAAAACGCAGTAGTTTCACTAATAAAATATTTTGTGAAGAAAACCTTATCGACCAGCGTTACCAAAACATATATTTTATTGAATATATGAACTTTGACGAGTGTGCTTATTTATACGTCAATTTTCAAATTCAGTTACGAGAAGATGCTCTCTTTTTTCAAAATGCATGATTCCAAGGACAATTTTAGGGGAACCATATATTATTAGATACTATTATACCAACAGAAATATTTTGAGATTCTACTTTACTATTTGACGATTTGGCCTTCGACTTGATTCCACAGCTCGGGAAGAGAGGAAAACAAATCGACATTGCAGATGCAATTCATGATTCTTTAATTCAGTGTTTTTTTGTTGGGATTTGTATTTTTTAATATAAAGTTATACTAAATCATCAAGTTTTCTGATTTATTTAATAGTATGGCCGCATTAACCTCTCTGGGCTATTGGCGACGTTATTGACACAAAAGAAAACAGCTGGCTCCTTACCTATTACATACTCGTATAATACCAGTTACAAAAATTATCAGGAGTGATGGGTTGGGAAAGAAAGAAATCATTTAAATATACAATCTACTACTACTATAATACAAATAAACAAATTTATTAAATCTCTAAGCAATTATTTAAACAGTTATAATAATATTCAGTTGCAATATGACTTAATTATAATACTAGAAAATAATTCACATATGCACACCTAAATGTAAATAAGAAATTGTAATAATGATGGGTTAGTAAAGGGCAAATACTAATGAGTTTTGAATAGCCGTTGCAAAGACTAATACATCTAAACCACTTAAGAGAATGATATCCTCGTATATTTTACAATTTTAAATGTAGTTGAAAGCAAGATAAGAGGCATGTTTACTTCCTGCACAACATCTCTCTAGATCACAATTTTTGCGGGAAAAAGAATTATATATGTATAAATTACTTCTATAAAAATACTTATTTTCGAGGAATACCTTCACAACAACTACTTTCAAATTACTTATTATTAGCTCTTCATCGCTGACTATTGATTCGTTCACATAAATGGCAACTCCTCAGCTAGCATCTACACACGTTACTCTGTGTTTATATAGAAACTTCTATCCTTTGATCTTCTCATTATTGCTTTTGAAGTTTGTTTTTTGAATACACAGAACATCAAAAGTGTTATAATTCTGAAGCTTCTCTAAAACTCAAATCTAGCACCTAACCCATTCACAGTTCATTGGAGAATTTTAATCTTCGTTGTTGTATTCTTCACTTGACAAGTCTTCACTCTCTGACGGCGGTCGTGAAGATTCAGAAATCAAGGGTGTTTTTCTTCTTCTTTCTTTCTTTCTTTCTTTCTTCCTTTCTTTCATTATTCTTTAAAGCGGGGTTATTTCCTCGACATTCTACTGATGGATAGAGTTCTTTTAATAACTCAACTAATTTTTCCGCCTCTCTTGTGTAATTTAGTGATACTTTAAATGCGTTATTGGAACCGTAAATGTCTTCTAAAACTCCTTAATTGAAACCAGAGGATTTTAATTTGGAGGTTTTTTGTAATTTTCTTCTAGTTGTTCATCAATGTGGTTCTTAACATTATTTCCTTCATTCTCTTCGTAGTACTTTCTCACCTTCCTTCTGCATGATTTGGCGAGATTTTCCACACTTGCGAATTATTTGGGGGAGATACATTCGATGCGTCACTCGATGTGTTAGTAATTTGTGATAATGTCCTTTTAATTGATTTCACTTGACTCAGAGAAAGGAAACTTTGAAAGTCATTAGATATTACGTATTCGTTCACGACATCCATTTCTTGATGCATTGTCTCAGTATCACATTAATCAGCCGTATCCACATTTCTACAATTTCTTTCAATATGTCCTTCGTCTTTACACTGAAAACACTTAATATTGCTGGCAGACAAATAAATCAAATTTCTTTCTTCTTTGAATTTAACAACACTTGGGTCCGGTATTTTACTTACAGTTTCATCAGGCACGTACGATTGCCTTCTTGATACATGCATAAAATTATCCTTTGCAAAGCCGGCACGAAGAAATGACACTGAGGAAGTTTTTACTCGTGAAATATTTAGCTTGTCGAGTTGGTCTTCTATAGCTGAATTTGAAATTTGAGTCCAGACTATTAGTCAATACAATACGTCTCTGCTGGCTAACATAAGGTCTCATATTCTGTCCACTACCGTCAATGTTTATTATCTTGTATTTCTCAGTAATGTCTACTAACGTCTTACTTGTAAGAAAAATAAACTCTATTATTCGAAATGTTCGACTCCAAAATAATACGCCTTGGTCGAACAGGAGCTGCTAGCGTTTCAACATACCTTTATAGCGAAGTACAACTGTAACCTTTACCGTCTATAATAATTACTTTATCTTTTTCAGGGTACATTACATTTTAAGCAACTTTGTTAAAACTCGGGCGATCTTGAACAGTCTGGCTCATGTAGTCAAGAGCTCATTCTAACAGTTGACGTTTCCTTAGTTCCAATTTTTACACCTTACACTCACTAAGGACTTTGGAAGAAAATAAATGATATTTGTTGCACTTATGAATTGATCATGAGGAAAACTATTCAGCAGAATATATGTTCACTGCGAACACGCTTTCCAATTAACACTGCCACTCAGACGGGACTTCAAGTTTTTCTTTCATTGCTTTCTCCACAAACATAATTATGACAATTATAATAATTTTATAAATAATTTGGGGGAAAAAATCATGATTCCTCAAAACTGGTGTTCCTAATTATGTAATCTCGAGACAGGTTTCTGTATAAGTGTTAAAGAAGATTACGTATACATTTTGGAAAATATTGATGGTTTTCGTGTAATTTTGCGTGAAATATAGGCAATTAAAAAAATTCTCAAAAAAGCTCCATTTTTTAAAATTGCTTTTCCGGGTAGAGCAAAATAAGTTGATAAAAATAACGCAGGTTCCATTTTCGGCGAAATATCTGCATCTTCGAAAATTGCAAAACGTTGACATTTCATAACTACAATATTAAAGAAAGAGATTTTTTTCTCTTATGAAATCTGGTATAGAAAAATGGATCTTTGAATAAGTATGCATATTTTTGTAAAAAAACAACAAAAAAACAAAAAAAATTGTATTTTTCGGGAAGTAAAGGCGTCTTAAATTTTTTAAAAAACCGCTCCAGTTTTTTTATTTAATTTTTCCATGCAGAGAGCATAAAGGATTTAAATGATGGCCTACATTACGTTGAACTCTGAATGTTTGAAAGTTGAAAAGTTACAAAAAATGTCTGAAAGTATGTGCTGGTCTAGCACCACTAGTTTATTTGATATAATTCATCGCCGGTAGACGTATTTCAGAATAAATCTAAGAATAACTGTTTTTGTAATATGTTATTTCATTTCATTAAAATACACACGTTTCAGAATAATGTATGAATCATATTAACAAATGCATTAATCATACTTTCCTAGAATGACTTATTACCAGTCGATGGGGAATTTTATGTCGCCCAGACCTAAGTTGTTGGTGTAGAATTTGGGAGGGTAATTCAGAACAATTTATGACGTGATGTATCAACATGAATTACGTATGGAGTAAAAGAAGAAGTGTAATGCAAATTCAACCATGTAATCGCGTTGGGACGTTACCTGCACCGAAAACAAGCTGCATAAGCAGAGCACATAATAATATCGGTGCAGAAATTCCTCTGGGGCATGAAGCAGTGCGCATGGCCCCGAATTGAATAGTCATGGCTGACCTAAGCCGACATGCTCGCGGTTACACTTGGAAGACACGATGGAATCTACTTGTCAGCCCACGAGCAGCACCGCGTCCCGGCCCAGCAGCGTCTCTCCCGATTACGATGCAGTACCCATTAACCACTCACTCTCTAGAGGCAGTGTTCTCCCTTTCGGAATAAAGCAACCAGTGAAACCCACAACTCTCGCCGCCTCCGCCCCCGTGAATAAATGCATACGCTTTATACGCAATTGCGGCGCGCCGAGCTGCCGTCCAGGTTCACCTGCGCTCCCGGTGCACCGGCGCCCGGCCGCTCGCCCAGCGCCGACGCGACGCAGCGGCTGCGGAGGCGGCGCCAGGGTCGGTGGGCGGGGCGGAGGTAGGCGGAGGCGACGCTGTCCAGGCAGAAGGACGGAAAGGGCATCGGTGGCGGTAAGGTTGGGCGGGGCTGAGGGTGCGGGGCGCGGCAGGGCGAGACGGTCGCTGTGAGGAGGCGGAGGAAGAGGTGGCGAGGAGAGGAGCTTGTCCGCTGGAGGCTGCTGTAATAAGCGCACGATACGCCCGCGAGCCAACACGCCCGCGCGCCCTAGGGCTCCGGGTGGGAGGGGAAGTGGGGGAGGTTGCGGTGCTCCAAAGCAGGTGAACTGAACTGCGATCGCACGTTACTGCTACCACAGTCATGGGTTCATCCCAGTAAAAAAACGTTTTTGCTTGTGGTCGTCATGAAAATATCTTTCCCACATTTCTAGTTAAACTTCTCAATCATTAAGCACACTCGTTTCTTCAAACCTCAGTGTATTTTATTCCTGGCAGCATGAATATGTGATTTTACCCTGTGGACATCCTCATTTTTAGTCAACACATCCAGTCTTCACATTTCTTCGTCAATCATGCATACTATCTGTACACTGTGCTTAATACGTTCCGTTTAATTTATCCACTCATATTAACAAAACATATATGTAGATACTCCTTCTTTACCCATCTATTCACACCGTTCATGCAATTGTCCAACCCATCATTTTGCTAGTAAACCTCCTACTCGCTTTGAGTGTTCTTGTTGTTTCGAATACCCTCCCTTCCTCCCATCCTCCATGTTCCCAAGTCCGCTCCATTGCTCATCCCCGCTCCGCTCTCCGCGCTGTGCCTTGTGACCCCTCGGCGGCGCCAGTTCCGCTTTTCGTCGCCGTCGCCGTCGACGTCCCCTTCAGCTCGGCGCCTCCTCCTCGGCCCGCCCCTCGGCGCGCCGAAGCGCCGCCCCCGCCTCTGCCCCCGCCCCCGCCACGCCCCCACCGCTTGATCGTGATGCCGCGGCGCGGCAGGCGCCCACTGGCCACCACAGTGGGACCGATTCCGATGCCATCGGGCGAAGAGTCGTCATGTCTTGAATGAACACTACACGGGTCAGATTTCCATATTTAAATTTGAGAGTTTTCAGAATAATTCTTTGGAAATTTTCTACTAATAAAAGTTATTGTACAAAAATGGAAAATACATGGGGAATTCAATATGTCTATATAATTGAATAATCAATTTAAATCCAGTTTTTTTTAATTCTTTTGCAGAATATTGACTAATACTCTCCAGAAATTGCAGAGTCAGCAGAAATAATTTCTGACTTAAATTCTACAGAACAATTAGATTACGTATAATGATATCAATAGTACAAACTAACAATATTAGATGTAAGGGTCTTAGGGTTGTACATACTTCTTAAATATGAAATACGTATCGTAAAATTTTAAACATAGAATAGTTATAGAATGTCGCAACTTAATATAAAATATAAGACAATGAACAGATCAATCTAAGATCAATCTGCCCACAGTTCACATTATAGTCTAACATTAGTTTACATGACGTAACGGTATAATCGGGCATCACATTTTTTAATGAAATATTTAGATAACATTTTTGGGAGCTAAATAAACAGTTCTTTATTAAAACGCTCAGTTCAAATCTTCGTGGCGGCACTAGAAAATTTCGTCCAGCTAGAACGGCTGTCCGTCCCCGAGCGCGGCGCCTCGCCGGCGCCCGCCTCGCTCGCCGCCGCGTGGTATGCGGGCAGCACTGGGCTGAGCGGAGCGGAGTGGTGCGGGGGGCGGGGCGGGGCGGCGGGTGGGAGGAGCAGGGCGGGCGGAGCGCGCCACGCCACGCCACGCCACGCTGCGCCGCTCCGCGCCGCGCCGCTCCGCTCCGCGCCGCCCTGTTCTGGGTGGTCCTCCGGGCGCTGGCCGCGCTCCGCGGGGCTCCGCGGGCCGCCATTCGCCGGCCTTTATTATTTATTGCTTCATCTTTTTGTTGTGCCCCCCGCGCGCGGGCCCGCCGGCCGGCCGGTCGGCGCGGCGCGGCGCGGAGCGGCGTAGGCGGCGACGGCGCGGCGCGGCGAGGCGAGGCGCGGCGGCCGGGAGGCAGGCCGGCCGGCGCGGATGTGCAGCTCGCCGCGGCCGCGGACCCGGAGCTCGAGGGCCGCGCGCTCGCCTCGACGCCGCCGCCGCCGCCGCCGCCACCACCGCCTCGCGGCTCGCGCTCGCCCTGCGCGCTCTCACAGAGCAGACTGCGGAGGCTGCGGAGTTTGCAGGTGGGCGAGCAACGGATTTGCGCTCAGCGCGGGAGAGTTGGGTAGCCAAAGCCTCGTCGACTCGGGATGGGCGGAGCGCGTTCGTGGGAGGTTTGCTCAGGGATCTTCCAGTTTAACACTTCCTGTCGTTCAGCTGTACGTCCACCACCCCTTATTCCGTCTTCACAAGTATCATATACTCATTAAATTGTCACCGTCATACCTCATAGGGTAAGGTGCAGGGAATCATAGGCAGAAAAAACAACCGTTTCAGTCGCCGCTGGCCGTCAGTGCCCCTGCCTCTCGCGGCCTCGCTAAACACCAAGTGCTCTGAAGGGCGAGCGCACGGCGATCGCCCATCGGGGCGAAAACGCATATGTGGGGCAATGTAGGTTACCGAAGAATTACCGTTAACACATACAACTATTTCTTTCTACGATAAGGTGCATTGCGGGACAAGGGATGTTGGAGTTTGAAAAATGCAATGTACTCTAACGTTTATTGAATGAATTTTGAACAACACTGAAGACTTCCTCTTTGGATGTTATTCATGAGATTCTGAGTGTCAGGTTGCTGAGGTGATAAGTAAATTATATTATTAACAAAATGACATGTAACAGGGTAAAATAGCCAAAATAAGTCGTACAAGCCTGAAGTGAATACGTACGGATTCATTTGGCTTCTCTAGACCATCGAGGTAGTCTCACAAAGCTGCCACTGCACTCCGCCAATGAATAAAAAACACCTGTTACTGTCAGCCTCAAAACGACTCTTCTGATCTCATGCCTCATTGCTTTACCATTATTTTCATGTGTCAGATGGAGTATACCACATATAAGCAGGTCAATCGCCAGATATAAATATATTTAAAGTAACTATTGATGTTTCTTCTTCGATCTTTTTTCCGAAATAAGTTACAGATCTCTGGGTTGTTAAAAATGCAATTAACGTGACCATTATTTTATAGTCTACATTCTTGAGCCTACATGCAGTTGCTACGTCTTGTCGGTAACTTCCGTAAATGGCAAGTCTTTGCGCTACAAGAGTTTTGGATGGTGAAATTTAGTGTCTTTCTATACGCAAGTTACTTGTGACATTATGAAATGATGAATTTTCGTTCACATACATACAATCTTAATGACAAAAACAAACAAAAAATACGTTTCAGTATCTATCTCCTCGAGTGAAAACAATAAGTACACTTTCTACTACAACGGGAAATAAGATTTCAAAATTGTTTTTAACGCTTTCTAAAACGATCTACATTTTTCTACACTTGTATTATTTCTTTGCGCCTGTCAAGAGGTAAAGAAACAGCCGCTGATGATTTCGAACATCGCATTTCTCACTCAAAAGAAATTTTAAACAGATTCTCATTAGTTTACATGACAGTTTTTTGAGAGAATGTTCTCCGTTATGAAAAACTCGGTTGGAGAGTGAAACAAAATCTTGAAATTTGTAATAAAAGGCAAACGCATTTTTGATTATCACAGTTTTTAAAAACTGGTGATTATGTTACAGAATGCCCTCATTATCAACAGACACATCTCCTTGTTACAATCTCATTCTCCATCTGAAGTTGTAAGGAATTTGTGAGGAAGCGCGCAATCCATGTACTGCGCACGTTAAGAGCCCACTGCCATAAACGTGTAAAGAGACCGCTGGCGCAATCGGAAACTGAAACAGTTGGGTCGTGCATAGCTAGTGGGAGGGGAAATGAGTCACTTTTTTCATTCATTTGCTTCGTGTTTGGTCATGTGGCCTTCAAGGCCTTGAATACCCTTAGACTCTGATTGGGGTATTTTTTGACCCCAGAAGCAAACAATGTTTTGCAACACACTGAAAATTATTCCCATGAACGTCTCCTTTTAGATATGGTATTTATGTCCAATTTAACATACGTTGTCAATTTTTCTTTTTTTAAAACTTTTTTGTTCGAAATAATTTGGTTTGTATGTAGTTGGGGTCAGAAAGGCCACATTTGACATCTAAATTACAAAAAGAATAATTCTGAAAACGTGTCCTTTTCGTTTTGTAGTACTATGTTGTGGTTTCTGAGAGATAATTTCGGGTTTTTGTCTATTATGATTTGATAGCTATGTTTCAAACGTTCTCATGCTGGTAAGACAGACACTTATGTATAGTTATGACGATATGCTAGATTGTTTTTCTGAAAACACCATTACTCTTTATTTAGTGTGATTTAGTAAATAAAGCAAATAAATATCACTTTCTCAATTAATAATTCCCAATAACATGAATCAAATGCGTGTAAACTATTGTATAAAACGTTTCTGATCACAAAAGACCACCAACAGAAACCACATATATATTGTAGAAAGAGAATCCAAGGGATACAATAGTATTTTCACTAATAGGTACGGGCATCCTTGGCTTTTAGAGCTCTACAACGCTTCTCCGTTTGTCAGATATTGTTTAATTTAGAATAGACTTGACTTAATATTTATTTAATATTCATATACTTTAATATTAGATTTTATTATTTAACTTATATGTATCACTTGGAATTTCAGAGGCGAAATTTATCTTTAGGAAATTTAGAGTTTATTCGACCCAGAATTACGGTGCACAACACTTCGCCCTAGATTAAATTTCTTTGTTAAATGAGAAGTATTTAGTGGTGCATAAAAGCTTTCGGAAATCGCGGAGATGTGACTTTTGATAAAGTTAACACCCAACATGGATCTGAGAACTGGATAAAAACCAAGAGGCATGAATGTTTTTTCTGAGACGTTTGTTTTATACTATCTGTAGTTTTTCTATTGATAAGGGCGCTGTGTCTCCACAAATAAGACATGTATGTGACAAAGTGGGTAAAATTATAGATTTAAATATTTTAAGCTGACACTCAATTTTAATTAAGATTTTCTGTTTAATAGTGGGTTCAGTTTTGACATTTTACCAATAGGTTTTATTTACTACTAACAGAACTCGGCAGACGTTGTCCTGCCCTCATTCTCCCTCCTTGTCCTTCCCTTTCTATTTCTCTCTCCGTCTTTCTCCCTTCATCCCTGTCTCAGTCTGTCTGACACTATCTCTCTGCCTCTGCCTCTCTCTGTCTTCATTTCTCTCTCTCTCTCTTTCTGTTTCTCTCTGCGTCTCTGTCTGCCTATGTCTGTTTTTGTGTGCCTCTGTCTACCTCTTTCTCTGTCTGTCTCACTCTGTCTCAATTTGCCTCTCTGTCTCTCTGTTCCTCTCTGTTTGTCTCCCTCTCCTAGTCTCTATCTCTCTTTCTCTTTGTTTCTCTCTCTGCGTCTCTGTCTGGCCTGTCTGTCTTTCTCTTCTCTCCGTGTCTATTTCTCTCTGTCTTTCTCTCTCTCTCTCTCTCTCTCTCTGTCGGTTTGTCTGTATCTATATGCCTCTCTCTCTGATTCTCTCTCTCTCTCTATTTCTTTCTGTCTCTGTCCCTCTCTGATTCTCTCTCCCTTTTTCTCTGGGTCTCTGACCCTTGTCTCTCTCTCTCTCTCTCTCTCTCTCTCTCTCTCTCTCTCTCTCTCTCTCTCTCTGCCTGCGTCATTCTCTGTATCTTTCTGTCTGTCTCTCCCTCTCCTTCTCCCTCTTACTTACGAGCGCCGCTGTCTCAGCCTTAGTCCGTGTCGCACGGTAACGCTCAGCAACAATGAAGCCCACGTGGAACTTAGTTCACGCATCAAAACACATAAAATACAAATACAATTTTCTGTTGCGAAAGAAACGGTAATTGTAAATGAATTAATCTCAATCTATCCATACTGTCAATATTTTTGAAGTTATCAACTGCTGGCTGAACAACTGGACATGAATCTGTCAATGTTTTGTTAATATATTGAAGATCTCGCAGTCTTCTGTCTCACTCATTCACTCACTTTTCATATTATGAGATTTTTAAAATTTTTGTGTTCGATTTTTTAAACATTTTCTTTATACAAACCTTGTCCTGAAAATAACAAACACGCAAACACACACACACACACACACACACACACACACACACACACACACACACACACACACACACACAATAATTAACAAATTTGGTAAAGTCGTTCGGAAATTGTGCACGTACATACATTTCGGATATTCATTTTTGTTTATATAGATAGTTTGAAAGGAAGTGAGGTTTCCATGTGCTTCTTTTAGAGTCGCATAATGAACGTGAACTTTGGGAGTTGCCGCAGGTTTAAGGGATTTCTTCCGACATTTCCGCGCCGTAGAAGCACAATGTTAAGCGTCGTTGGGGGAGCGGTTTAATACAGAGCTCGCCTCGGCATAGCATTTTAAAACATATGTTATGCGAAATTAATGCGAATTCTAATTGATTTTTTGAGCCATTCAAGTATCATTTATATAATTATCTTTAGTGAAGTTCATCTTGACATTTTTCTCTTAATTTTTCAGGCCGGTTCTACAGTAGCCCACAGTATGCCACTGTCAATATTTAAGTGAGTGATTGTGAAGAGAAAAGTTTAGTTACAAGAGTTGACACTCTTGTTGATCTTGATATCGCTGTATCATACCGCTGGTATGTTCTTCTTAAAATACATTATAATACATGTATTTTTAGGTGCACTTTGTTCTGAGAAAAATGTTATACATATTTCTTTTATTCAAATTGACGAACGTAACACAGAAAAATTGATTTAATTTTTGGTAATTTTTAAGTTTTTTCTTGTACAACATATTTTTGTTGAAGAAAACTGTTGTCCATACTGACCTTGCCTTATCAAATATATTTTTATGTGCAAATTGATTGATTGATTTTCTTCGTGTTTCCGGGCGCATCAACTGCTTTGGTTATTAGACCCGTACGTGTAGTGCATGTTTTTCTCGTGAGATGGCGGTGATCTTCCCCCGCTGGATGGCGAGATCCGGCGCCGACCTACTGTCGGCTAGTGGGGTTTCCCCCTAAGGACTCTCCCACTAGCGGGGCACCGCCCCAGCCGGGACAAGCTCTAAGCTCCCGACCGGTCTCCCGGAATATGTGTTAGTGTAGCGCATGTTAGGGGTGCATGTGTGTGTAAGGGGATAGGATAGGACAAGAAGGAAAGATTGCGCGCTGTCAGTGGCCCGTTTGTTAGGGTACTGTTCCGGCATTTGCCTGGTGTTGATCGGAGAAACCACGGGAAAGTACCGACCAGAGCAGCCGGCCGCTAGAATTCTCCTCCAGACAGCGACTGAATTCGACCTAGCTGAAAAGCTAGTGTCGAAAATCCTGCCGTCAGGATTTGAACCTAGGATCTTCCGGTCGGAGGCGCTGCCGGGACATCAGTTGATGCACTGAGCTACCGCTCCCGGTATATGTGCAAATCAAGTTATGAATGTTCTTCCGTTCTGATACGTTTCCAATACACCAATTCCAAAAAATGGCTAAAAAATTACCCATTGCTTATTTAAAGAATGAATAAATGCAATTCATACCGACAAAGTTTTGCTTCTGCAAATGTATAATTTTTTGTACAAATGTTTCTCAAAAACCTTGCATTAGCCGATTTTGAAGAGATAAACATTTTAAGGAATATTTTAACATGAAAATTACTTAACAAACAAAATAAATCTCATGTAATAAGAAATATCGATGTCATAATTTCTAAGTAACGGAACAAACTTAAAAATAATGTTTTAGTTTACACACTACCGTACTTCATATTTATGAACATCTATATCACTAATTTCAAATATTCGTATAACTTAACGAAAAATAAGTAGCATATGTCCATGTACTAAAGGATGTAAATGTTTTTGTTAGGTACCTAAGAAGAATGAAAAAATACAAAAGCAATGAGTCCGTTTTGTTATTGATTGAAAATACAAATATTTGATTGTGTTAATCAGCAGTTTCTCATTCCTAATGATGAGACTATATTCTTGTTCTTACTTCGTTACTGCTTACGCATCACGCGTTTGATGTCAAGTGACGAAGAAGAAAGAAGTTTCAGTATTTCAGAACATTTCATTTTTTGCTGTTACAGGGCTCTATTTCCCCACACAATCATCGACAGTATTTTTGGAGTTGTTTGCCAGATGTTATCAAACACACTTCTAAATAACTAAATCTTGGCTGTCCAGGTGACGCCGTGTCGAAGGCTGTGTTGCCGAATCTTCGACCATCATTTCGTGGTCTTCCTCCAGCGCAGACCAGCCCTGACGAAGACCACGAAAAGCTGGTCGAAACGTTGGCAACACAGTCTTCGACGCGGCGTCACCCGGATAGTCAAGATCATTTACATGACTCTGGCCGCGGAAGCCTACGACTTCAAACACACTACTAATCTGCTCTTACTGAATAAAGCAATGCTGTTACCATTGTTATAATAATCAGTGAATTCATCGTGTGACCATTCAAATATTCGACATACAAATTCGCCGCCGCCGCCGCTGACGACACCAGCTTCTCCAGCAAGAGGTGTGTAGAGGAGGTAGGGGGGGTCTCCCTACCGTCCGTTGTGACGTCACGGGAGCAGGAGGGAGGCGAGAGATTTTTGTCGTTGGTCAGTCGTCGTGGAGTGAGGTTATCTTGAGAAAAGAGGTATTTGTACTGTACATTTTGTTTATACATTATAGGTTGTGATCAGTGCTTCTGTTGATAGAATGTACTGTGTTGGAAATACACAGCTTCTGTTAAATTGAAATTATAAACATTCAATAGAGATGTTGAAAGAAGACAGTGTAAGAAGCTTATGTCAGTGCTGATGTAATAGTCACTAAAATAGAAGCTATTGTTTATTTTTGATAAGCAGATGCTGGATCTTACAAACAGTTGGCTTGTGCAATGGCCCGTAGACCAGGTGATCTGCAACAAAGTGTGCGCAGCCTTCCCAATTTGAAAGCTCGGTCTTGTTGGACGAATTGTGGTGCATACCATTTTCTTCCGAACAAACCAAGGTTATTACAGAATGTTATTATATTTATTATGTTACTTTAATGTATTGCAAATTCTGCATTGATTAAAATTAAGAATGTTATGTTATGAGACATTCATATATCTGCTTCACCTTTGCTTGTATCATTCTCTTAAAGTGTACAAGACTAGATGATTTATCATGTTGTACTGATCATGTAGAAGCTTTAGTATGATACAAGAGTCAGAATGTGTTACATTTCTACATTTATTTCAGCACAACATTTAAACACTTGTAATTTTAAGAATAGGTTCATGTTAATCTCTGAGGTGATAACATGAGGTGTTTGTCATTTGTAGTTTATTTTTTAGTTTAAATGTCTTTGTGGTGTTGACAAGGAGACTGAGAAGTGTTCTGAAGAGACAGTCACTTGCTTCATTTTGTGTCCTCAAGGTGAGATGTACTTTGAGGGTCATTTAACAGAAAAATAACCTGCAATGAATGCTACACTTAAAAAAAATTAAGAATTCAATTTGTGTTTTTAATGCTTAAACACCAGTTTCGTAGTGCAATAAGGAATGTGATAATATTGATTAAACATTACATCACTGTCATGTCATTCTTTACTTTTTGAAGTCTGATTAGTGCTAATGTTCAATTCTGGCTTTAGTCATAAGAAAACTAGTAAATGGAGAAAATGATTGTCTCCAGAACCAAACAAAGTTTTGTTTATATTTGTGGAAAACTTGTTGTTTTTTCTTGAGTAATTTTTTTGTATTTTAATATTGTACAATGTTTGTTCTTTTTGTTATGGGTGTTTATGGAATGACATTCTGTATCTTGGTAAATGCTCAAGGAAACGTCCAATTATAAATGTTATGTGGCTACGACTTTGCGTAATTTTTTTTTTACAAAATCTTCAAAAGGGAGAGCCCCGAATCCATGAACATTTCACACCTAGCCTGGGTAAAAGGTCACAATCGGTCACCGAAACATATACAACAGTATATTCTTTGTTGAGGTAATAATTCGTACTTCCTAAAAATTGCAAGGATTATTTCAGTTTTTGAAGATCTCTGTCCTTGGCAGCGCCCTGGAGCATCTATGAAGTATTTACGTTACACGGTTGATTAAATTACAAGGAAATGTGCTGTTTATTCTAATGTAAATTGTTTTTTAAGGTGTGACTGGCTTTAACGTGTTGTTCTGTGCAGAAGCATAAAACATTGTGACACTTGGAGCAACACAGGAGGAGAGCACATTATAAGATTTTAAACCTGTAAATATAGATATAGTGCACTAAAATATTTATTAGATTGAATGGTAGCGACTTTCTTGGTCCTAATCCATTAATTAAGACCGAAAACGGTGGCTCAAAGCATCAACTGATGTCACTTTGGTACCTCTGATCCGGAGGTCCTAGGCTCGAGTCCGGACGATGGCAGGATATTGGACACTGGCTACATAGCAAGGTCGCGTTCAGCCGCAGTCAGGAGCAGAATTCTAGCGGCCAGGTGCTCTGATCGGAACTTTTCCGAGGTTACTCCTATCAAAACCGAGTGAATGCCGGATCAGTACCTTAAGAAACGGGTAACGGACCGCACGCGATCTTTCCTTACTCTTCCGTATCCTCACTTCTTACTCATGTAGTCTTACACTTCATGCGCTACAATACCACACAAACTGGGAGACCAGTCACGAACATTGAGCTTGTCCCGGCTGGGGCGGTGCTACATTACTGGGATATACCTAGTTGAGGAAAATTCCCAACAAATTCCTAACAGATAATGTAAATGGTATCCTTAGTTAAGGCTTGGACGCTGAATTCGAATATGAAATCAGTTTTTTCCTAACGAGCTTAGTTTTCTTGTGACACGCTACTACGGACTTATTTACAGAAATGCTTGACAACTCTGCACATTGGTTATTTTGCTATAATTCCATTGATTTATTCTGCTGATGTAATTGTTCAGGAACAGTGAAAATATACATAAGAAATTCCCTGACATGATACTGAATTCAAAAAAATTCACCTATAGGAAATGAAAAAGGGGCCGCATTGCTGATAAGTCATGCTCGAACAGACACAGAATCTGTCTTGTTTCCAGTAGCGTCCCAGCCCATTGAGAGATCTGATAGCGTGGAAAGTGGTTTGGATGTGACTGTTTGTTGTTCTTGATTTGTGAAGGTTTGTGCTTTCACTTATACCGTAACTGTGTAAATAGCCCAAATTCGTTTTCTTGTATCTGTTGAGTGTGTGATTACAAGTCTCAAATCGCAAAAATCGAATATTAATCCTCTGATAAGGAATTGGTACAACCTTTATTTCGTGTGTTTCTTACCCACTAGGAAAAGGAATGATCCCTCCATATATGCTGTATGTTACTCTCCTAACATGCTGGTTAAAAGGTTCACGACACATACCCTTTGCTGTTCCCGTGATTTGGGAGGATTTGTGTGATCCAAAGGGAACCATTGGATCACGCAAATCACGTACTATTATTTCTGTCTGACAAAAATAGCTGGAATATCCTCAAAAACGAAGAAAACTGTACAATATCCTCATTTACCATCTACTGTGAGACGTGTGTGTCTCAGTGAAGAATTTACGGTAAAACTACCCCTGGAGAATGTGACTGTGAATGAAGCTGAATCCTATAGTAACAAATATTCAGAAACCAGACGAGGAGATGTTTATGCTAACCCAACATTCCAAGCCTCCTCTGATTCAAATAACCCCATTTTTGTCATAGGAGTATCTCAACGATCGTAATTTAAATTTGTCGAAACCACAGTCTGAGCTTTTAACTTCGCGACTAAAAGTATGCCATCTTCTTTCCCCCTGTAAGAAGATGCGTGTTTCGCGTGCTCGCCACGTAGTTTTTAAATTATTTCTCCAAGAAAAGTGGAATAGCTTTTTGTAATGATATCTAAACCATTACGTAGACACTTGACCATGATTTCAATGTTTCTGAATGGTACTTATTCATAGATTGTAGCAAAAAAGGTATGAATGCAGTTCTTCTCCACAATGGGAACAAATTTCCATCTGTTCAGACAGTTTATGCAGTTAAACTGAAGGAGACATGTAAAACCTTTAAACTCCTCTTCAAACTAATCAAATATGAGAAATGAAAATGGAATATATGTGGAGATCTTTAGGTAATAGTCATTTTGCTCGGCATGCAGATCGGGTGAGGGGTCATTTCTATGTGAGGGGTCATGAGAGACAACAAAAATCACTATCGGGGGAAAAATGGTCTGCTCGGATGGAACTACTACCTAGAAAGGGAAATGTGGTTAACACTCCTCATGTTGACCTCAAAACGTGTACCTGCCTCCACTGCGCATTAAATTGGGTCTCGTCGAGTGAGAGCCATGGACAAAACATCATGTGTATTCTCGTATTTGCGAGAGAAGTTCCCAAAGATCATTGAAGCAAAAGTAAAAGAAGAAATGTTTGTAGGACCGCAAATTAAAAATTAATGGCTAATGAACATTTCATTGAGATACGTGATGTTTCGTTTGTGATGAACATGGCGAACGGTTCCATCAATATATTTTTCAAATGGAAAAGGGTTATGAAAGCAATTGGAGTAATGCAATGTTGTCCGACTACTCCGGAACCTTACGAAGAGACGTTCATGAGCCAAAGTCTCCCAAGAAATACGAAAAAACAATTTTTGAAAATGTTTCTTCAGTTTTCTTAACATTTATGGTGTTGTATTTTTTACTGTACACTTCAAGATCTGTTGTTAGAACGTGTTATTTTGTTAATTGACTGATAATGATTCCGGACGCGTGAACTACTAAAGTCATTGGTGCTATAAGTGTATTGCATGTTTTTTCGCGGTAGGCGGCCGTGATTTTCCCCCGCTCGCTGACGGGATCCGGCGCCGACCTACATAGCCTTGCGGGGATTTTCCCAGGTGAAATCATGGGATAGCAATATGCCAAAATGTAGATGACAGTAATATCGCGAACAAAAGATATAAAAGGACAGTGCATTGGCAGAACTTTTATTTGTACTGAAATGGTTCACATGAAAAGGTTTCTCACGTAATTATGGCCGCCCGACAGGAAATCACAGATTTTGAACGTGGAATGGAAATTGTAGCTAGATGCATAGGTCATTCCATTTCGGAAATCATTAGGGAATTCAATATCCAAAGATCTATACAGTAATATCAAGTGTGCCGAAAATATCTAATTTCAGTTAAAATCTCTCCATACGGACAACACTATGGCCGACGGCCTTCACTTAATGACCGAGGGCAGCGCCGTGTGCGTAGAGTTGTTAGTGGTAACAGACAAGCATCACTGCGTGAAATAACCGCAGAAATCAATGTGTGGCGTACGACGAACACTTACGTTCGAAAGTTCGGCGAAATTTGCCTTTAATTGGCTATGGAATCAGAAGACCAACTCGAGTGCCTTTTCTAACAGCACGACATCGCCTGCAAGTAGCCTTCCCGAGCTCGTGACCATATCGATTGGACTCTTAGACGAGTGGAAAACCGTGCCTTGGTCATGTGCGTTCCGATGTCATTTGGTAAGAGGTAGTAGGGTTTGTGTGTGGCACTAGTCCCACGAAGCCGTGGATCCAATGTCTCAACAAGGGAATCTGCAAGCTAGTGATGGCTCCATAATGGTGTGAACTATTCTTACTTGGAATGGACCGGGTTTCTGGTCAAACCGAATCGATAATTGACTGGAAATGATTGTGTTCAGCTTCTTGGTGATCATTTGCAGTCATTAATGGTCTTCTTGTTCCGAAACAACGTTGGAATATGTAGGGATGTCACCGGACCACAATTGTTCGCGATTGGTTTGAAGAAAATTCTCGGGAATTCGAGCGAATGATTTCTCTACCCAGATCGCTCGACATAAATTCCATCGAACATTTGTTGGGCACAATATTGAGGTCAGTTCGGGCACATAATCCTGCACCAGCAACTCTTTCGCAATTATGGAAGGCTATAGAAGCATCATGACTCAATATTTCTGCAAGGGACTTCCAATAACTTCTTGAGTTCATGCCACGCTTAGTTGTTGCACTACTCAGGGCAAAAGGAGGTTCTATATTAAGCAAGTAGTAATGATATTAGGTGGCATCCCATGACTTTTGGCACCTCCACGTATGGTGCCAATGAAAAATGGGATCCTTATAAATTTTGTACTGTTGTTGTAATCAATTACAAACATTGGAGCAGATACTTATTGATTTTCCATTGTATTAGTAGCTGTATTTGTAGATTATAATACACTGTAAGCTTTATATACATTACATTCCCAACACCCAAATGTTGCTTTTAAATTTACAGTCCCTCAAACAGAGGGAGGGCAATAGCAAAATAACGTTCAAAAAAATTACATACGTTTAAAATCTTATATTATTCATGCGGACCAGTCAAAGCTTTTGTTGAGAGAGAAAATTGATATTTTCTGGGCAGTAGTGATCTTCAAATGACATGTGACAATTCAACAGTTGTTTTGTAAGATTAAGTAATTTTGCCTGTATTACAAGTTTGGGAAGTATCTGGATGTTTTATTGGAGGGGATGAAAAGCAAAGGGGATGAAAGAAAAAAGAAAATATTTGGAAAAAATGTTTGAATTGAAATATTGCTTCAAAAGAAATCATGTTACTGCCAGAAGCAGACTTTACAAAATATAACCCGTGAGAATGTTTTAACACGGGCTACTTTATTTACAAATCTACATTGGTTTATGATGCATCGATTTTAACATTTTCAAAATTTTGTTCAAACCGCGTTTAGAGTAAAATGATATATCATTAGTCATATTATTTGCTCCCTTTTTCAAACACTGCGATTGACCAAAGTTTATACACTGTACTTATTTGTGCTCCAAGAGCAAATAACTTTTATGTATCTAGGGCGTTGAGGCCCGAGGGGTTGATGAACGCGCAGACGTATTGTAATCATCATTTGTCAATATTACGACAGATAAACAAATCAGCGGGTGCACCTAAGGACTGATTTGTTCATACAAAATGAAATAATATTTTGAAATTCTCGCAAAGATAACAAAGCTACTGATGGTGGTTTCCAGTAAAATTTCCAGAAATATATGAACATGATTGTAGTATTTTTGAGAGTTAAATGGAAAATAAATGTGAATTGCGCTGATGAAACGATACATTTAGGTTATTTCCCTCTATTGCCACAAATTATTTAGAATATTTCTTAACATGCAAAATAACATTTCAAAGTTGTTAGCCAATGTGCCTCATACATCTTATTACTACGAGTATTACTGCTACTCAAGAAGCACTTATGTATCTAAAAAAGATGACACGTAACAGTGAAATATGAATGATTGGTGGCAATTATAAATTGACAGGAACATTCCAAAATTACAATTTTCATATAAATTAAGCAAAATAAGTTTTATAACGAGTTATTTTACATACCTGAACTTGTCATTTATTTATTGTATATACTTGCATCTTAACTTTAATAAATCGTATTTATAAAAATGTTGTATGTGGTGTATTGATATTAAAGCGGACCATAAAATATTCAAAAGACCCGAGGGCATAAAGAATCAGAAAGGCCCGCAAGAATATTAATAATATCGTTACGTATTTTATTGCAGGTCAACAAAGAAATAATAAACCATAAAATAATATTTAATATAGTCTTATAAAGCTCTCATCCAGATCCAACACACTAGCGATTTTGCAACGCATAACTTGAAATTACGAAGAGCTATCTCTATCACAAGGCCCCGTGAGAAAATTCCAATGAAACTCCGCGAGATGACGAAAACGGACGCAGTAAGCTCGTCATGTGGAAAACTATTTTCCTTTTTACAGGAAGGATGCTCAGTTGAGTATTTCGTGACGTATGATTGTCGCCGCGGTGAATGAGCTTGGTCGTGCTTCGTGCGAGCTCGTCGATGGCATGCGGTGGTCGCTCCTGCTGAGTTTCTGCATCGGTTGTCGACACTGTTCCACGACTGCTTGTCGCCGCTGCCATTGCCGCCTCCCTTCTTTTTACTTTCTCGTATACATGCGTATATATTGAGTAATATAAGTAGTATAGAGAAAGTTATGTGATGCTGCGGAAAATCGATTTCGAGAATTCAATGGAAATACATGTTTTGGGGACCCTGATACCGAAAAATATGGTTTTTTAAAACGTCCGTCCGTCCGTCTGTCTGTCCGTTCGTCTGTAAACAGTGCTAGCGACTAAACCACACATAGGAACGTTTCCAAATTGAAGAAACACCTGTGCATCTGGCTCTAGATGAAGCTTTGAAATTTTGAAAAACATTCTTTAAAATTTGGGGGTACTTTACATGAAGCCCCCCGGACATTTTCAAAATTTTCTCAAAAACCGGCTTTTCAATATCCTTCAATATTCGTGAAGTAATAACTTGGTTGTACTACTAGGAAAGTAAAAAGTTGAGAAAATAAAAAAAAAGTCCTTGGGGCGACGATAAATTGCAGCTGGCCAGAGAATGGAGCAAGACCTTAACACCAGACCACACCAAGGAAATTAGAAAACTATACTACGAGAAAGTTTGTGCCATTATGTAGCACCTCTAGTTTCTATTTTATTTCTTCTAGCTCGGCATTTCTGCCTTTCAAGGGTGTTTATATAAAATTTCTATAACTTTATAGGATGAACCATCCTCAGGTCTGCGATTACTCTTTTGGTATTGGTATGTCAGATTGATAAGAAAAATGAGCTTGGCAAGTAATAGTTGGTCCTGTGGTTTGTGTGTGTGTGTGTGTGTGTGTGTGTGTGTGTGTGTGTCTGTGTGACAGACAGATAGATAGATAGATAAAGACAGAGGAGAGTGAGAGAGAGAGTGAGAGAGAGAGAGAGAGAGAGAGAGAGAGAGAGAGAGTGAGCGACATATATTTTCAGATAGTTAGGGAGGCTTGAAAATGTCCTTAGTGTAGCGTGAGCGGATTCTCTGTGATTGTTTGTAAGTCTTACCTAAATGGTTAATTGCTGTATTGGGGATTCTAGTAGTACACTATATAAGTATTTTGAAATTTTGATAATATAATCTTGAACGGATACTATTTTTAATTATCTCTGCAATTGTCCATAGCTGTTTACTCTCGTCTTCACCAGAGCGGTTTCGCGCGCTTTTGCCATCACCGCCTCCCTCTCGGCCACTGCCTCCGACTTCGCTCCCGCACGCTACGGGGTCGCTCTCATATGTTCATACAGCAACAACCACTAGGAATTCATCTATCTATTCTACGTATCATCGTATCATTATCATCACCATCGTTTATTTATTCAGTTTTCTTTTCATCTAGAGCTGGTACAGGTTGACACATATCGTGAAAAGCCCATCTTGAAAACTCCATCCACCATCAAACAGTTTTCTCCGTTTACTATCTCAGCTTTCCTTCCTCATTTACACTATTCCCCGGTCACATTCACATCTCTTATATTTCCCCTCCTTTCCCTGTTAAACTTGCTCATCATTACACTTACGAACTTTCTTCTCCTCGTCGTCACCTATCCTACATATATCCCTCTCATCTCTTTATCTATTATCTTATTGTTATCTTTATCTACTATCTTATCCCTTTATCCATTATCCTTCTCCCTTACGATCAGCACAAAACCTGATTTACAAAACCTATTTCTCCGTTATTTCTCTTCTCTCCAGTAGAACCTTCTCATTGACTGTCGCGCTGGCAGCGGCTATAGTTTACATTTTTTATTGATTAAGAGGACACTTTCACTATCCAAAGGTGGCAGGTTGGTAATAAGTGAGTTTATTTACAAAAGCCAGCCCGGCCGCAAATACAAAAGATAATACAAAGTCGAGTCGCCAAAGACCCTGAAGAAATAGACCTCAGTTATCGTCGGGATGTCATTGCCAGAAGACGTGCCAGAAGAACTTGCGGAAGTCACTGAGGTGCCAGAAGAGTCGTCAGAGTTCGAAAAATCCGTGTTGTCCAGTCGCCGTACTCGCACTTGAACTGAGTACCACTAGGGCACCAAAAACTGTAGTGTCCCTCACTCTCCGCCGGCGGGGTTATACACGCCCCGGCGAGGGCGCGCCGTTTCCCGCGGCTCCCGCTGATTGGCTGCTCCGCTGAGGTGCGACGCCAGTGCCGGCGTGGCGGTGCTGTTTCCGAACGCGCTCACAGGGCGCCGTCTCCTACGAGCGCGTTCGCGAACACCTTTGGTGTTCCTTGCCTTTGGCGAGTGAGTGCGGCAACTGTCGCCTCATCGGGCGGCCGTCACAACTGCCAGAGCGTAGCCCTTGTGCATATTACTTCTATGCGACCACCTTCACATCTGCTTTAGTTACGCCACATCCCTCCATTCTGCGTTTATACTGCGATTTTTACTTTGCTGCCGCTGACATTTGATCAGCTGTTACGGTATTCTCTAATCGGGACCTTACATATCACTACAGTGACGTCATAATGGTGGCGTTCAGTCTTCCGATTGGATGACACCGTAACAGCTGATTCCCTTGAAACACAGCTTTGTGAAAACATGATGGCAGTATAGCTCCATCAGTTCCACGACCGTTACACCCTGCTGGACATGGACCATCCACTTTGTACTGTATTGAAACTGCCATCTTATTTTCATTTTGATTTAATTGCGCAATACACACATGTTGCCTTTGTGCATGTGTACTCCGTCGAGAAGATGGTGTGTGGTGAGTAGAATCAGCCAAAACGTCGCCTAAAACAGACGATCAGATGACATTCTTGTCAAGACGTTTAAGTTCAATTGTCGAACTTCGCGTATCAATTTCAAGAGTATCAAATAAATATATTTTAGACTTATTCATAATTGATATATATTACTTTTAGATATACAGAACTCTGCTTGACCTTACATACAACAGTCAATTACTTTTGAGCTGGTATGTCTTTTAGCTCAAATTAACAATACATTAATTAATTAGTAATTAGAGACGTAGAAGTCAACATTTTTGTTTGAAAATTGACATTTACGTTGTTTGATATCTTGTTTCTCTACGTGGTCTAATAATAGCTTAGTTCATTTTGGGAAGCTGGTTCAACTTACTTTACAACCTTGATTGCAAAAGTTAGTAGTTTGGTTAAAATTCTGGTGAAGTCGTTTTTGGAGTAATTCGAGCGCATATCTTTAACTCATGTGTCTAATCAAAAATATGTATGCCAACATAAGCATTAAATTTGATTAATATTTTTTCAAATAACTCTTAATGGGCTTTATAATTATTCAGAATCACTATCTGAAGATGCACATGCTTATAGCAAACAAATTAAAGCTAATCATTGAACAATTTGGTACAATGAGAAGATAATATTTTTAGAATGACTTCCACTTCCTGCATCGCAGTTATCTCCGCTGATGTGATAATCGAAAAGTGAGTTACTAATCGACAATTTGGTGTAGGCATGAGGAATCACCGGGGAGGAAGTTAGCATACTGACAACATGAGGGGTAAACTTGAACAGGTAGAGGACACTAACAAATAATGAATGTTTTTGATTTGTGTTTGGTGAAAGAGGATATAATGACAGCAATACTGCAAAATTCGATTGAAAAAGTTCATTTATTTTGAAAAAGAATGCCATAATGTAAAAAGGACGTATAAAGGTAGAAATATGGGTTCACTTTCTCCTTTTCAAGCATACTTCGTTACTAGTTCTCAAGTCAACCCAAGAAATTGAAAAAAAGATGTTTTATGCACGTTTACTTGCGTATCTTGTCGGTCATTGAATTTATTAATGAAAGCCAATTCACTCCTGTATTTTCCACGTATGAACATTAGTGAAACACTTTCTTTTCTTTCAGAATATTCATTGATACAATAAGATATCGAGTATTGTCCTACTTGATTCTTAGTAAGAGTGGTGAGTATATTTTCAGTTCTGTTGAAAGCGCATGGTGGTATTAACGACTAACTGGAAGTTTTAACAAAATACTACGAGAACTGCTCTTGTCCTACTATTACGGAAAATCATGTTATATGTTATTTGAAACGATATGGCCGTAATGAAAATACTTTTTTTGTATACCATCATTATAAACGACCCTTTTCGATACCCCGAATCGTGCATAATTCAGTATTTTATCGCACGCTACATGACGTCATCGCCATTATTAAACGCGACATGACGTCATCACACATTCAGCCAATAGTAGCGAGAGAATCGTGGGGAGGTAGAAGAAGACGGAACAGCCGACCACCGTTTTCTCGCACGGATGTCAACAATGCCATCTTGAATTTGATTTCCAGAGGGCGTTGGATGTCAAGCACCGGAGACGTCAGAAGAAAGTTGTTTCGCGAAATTAAGTTTGATTCTCTTGTAAATTTATAATGCTGTTATACAAAAAAATAGCGTATGGAACTCGTTTATAATGTTGCTTTATTGCATTCGTACAAATTTGAAAACTCGCTCCTAACGTCGCTCGTTTTCAAAACATGTACTCATGCAATAAAGCTTAACATTATAAACTAATTGCATAAACTACTATTACTGTTGTATTATGTTTCAAGTGGACATTTGTTTTCAACGAATGTTGCAAAATAAAAATATTACTTTCAAAACCAAGAAAAAATTGTATGCGTTTAATCGTTTTCACAACAAAATTGCAGGTTCAAATCGTAAAAGTAATTGGTGATGAGTGGGTTACATTCTTAAGTAATAGCATTCCATCAGTGATTCACCATTCGCATACAAAATCTACATAACCGGTAGTCAAAACGCAGGCCATTTCTTTACGTTCTCTTGCTGGCAACATTAAAAATTAACGAAAGTTGTCGTCCGCACTTGTATTCATTTTCAACCAACGATTACACTTCTCCAAATAGCCCACTATTTTTGTTACACCTTACATGAAGCACCTTTATTTTCTCGCAACCTTTTTGCGCTGGCTTCGAGTCGGTGTGATTCACGCCCTGGGGTCCTCGCGCCTCGCCCGCGTCGTTGCCGTCACCGCCATCTTTTCCGCCTCTCCCCGCCCATCCTCGACCCGCGCGCTTCCCTTCAACTGCTCCTTTACTTCCCCCTTCCCCGCCCCTTCCCCTTTCCCAGCGTGCGTCTCCCCGCCCCGCCATTGCCAACCGCCCGCCGCTCGCCGCCCCGCCGCTCCCCGCCCCGCCGCTCCCGCCCCGCCGCTCCCCGCCCCGCCGCTCCCTGCCGCCGCTCCCCGCCCCGCCGCCCACGCCGTGCGGTGTCCCCGCCTCGCCGCTCCCCGCCCCGCCGCTCTCCGCCCCGCTTCCTCCTCTCCTCGCCGCCCACGCCGTGCGGTGTCCCCGCCTCGCCGCTCCCCGCCCCGCCCCTCCCTGCCCCGCCCTCCCCGCCCCGCCGCCCACGCCGTGCGGTGTCCCCGCCTCGCCGCTCCCCGCCCCTGGGGCCTGGGCGCCGCGCCGCGCCGCTTGGCCTCGCCCCATTAGCCATCGCCCGCTTCCCCCCATCGCCCGCATAACTACCCTTGTCGGGCCATGTATAGCCCGCGGCTGTTTGTTTAATAGGGAAATTATAAACTTGTTTTGGCTTCGTCGTAACCTAATTTGTGTGATGAGGCAGCACCCCCTTCTCTTACTCTCTCTCTCTCTCTCTCTCTCTCTCTCTCTCTCTCTGGCGAGGTACCTCCACCGAACGTCGTTACCGCTAAACAACCTCCGCGCATCTTACAAGCTGCCTTCGGTGTTCGTTCCTCGATAAATAAGTCCTAACGGTCGTTTTATCTCATTTCCTTACCTCCCGCACGATAATATGAGAATGTATTCCAATTAGTTTTATGAGAAACAACATCAACGATGCAAAGCGTCCGTTCAGAAGGATTGGCTACTGGCATCTCAATTTGGGTCCGGGAGTCCGCTGTCTTGACCGGCGACCTGTCCAGGTCGATGATAGACCCTTGCGGAAACAGAAGCCCATAAGAACTGGGTTCATAAGAAAAGGGGAGACGTGCTCCTCAAAATTCGTTTATGCCAGTGATGAGACGGGAACTAATCCGTATACTATAAGTTCCGCATTACGATCTTCCAATAGTATTTCCAGTTCATTTAGAACTGGAATATAGCCTTGTTAGCATCAAGGTATTAAAATACAATAAGTTTTCGTATCTCGCATATTGCTCTCTGTTGTGCAGTTTTTATTTGATTACTTGTTTTTAAAAGTATATTTCAACAAAATAATGGGAGATTCACTTATAATGATATTGCACAGGCTTCCGCAGACCGAATTGTTGAAGTCTAAGATTTCTTTTCATAGTCACAGTTCAGCTCAAAAATATTATTCTGAATCAGCCAATGTATATTTTTTCACGGTTCTCTACTCATTAATAGAATAATAGTAAGACTCGTTTTTAAAATAATAGATTTTTCTCATTGAATGAAGCAAAGTAGCAAATTCTCTGAAATTATACCATTTTTTATAGTAGTTACAATATTGGTTCATTTGTGAAGTAAATCAAAGTAAGTAATTAATGTCTCAGAACGGTCTCATCAAAGTAAATAATTTATGTCTCAGAACGGTTGCCAAACAATAGTTAACTTTTTAAAAAAGTATCTGCAATTTACCCAGTAATGTTGGGCATTACAATATACAGGCGCGCAAACAAATATATTAATCTACTATTTTTAATACTAGATCGTGTCTTAAGTTTTACGTTGAATTGCCTGCAACAAATTATCAACTCAAATATAAAGTAAACCAAATGTTCATAACTAAAATATACCAAACTATGGAACAACCGACACGTCTTCATTTTTCTATTTAAAAATTCTATATAATCGTTTGGAGCTTAACGAAGTACAAAATGAATAATATTACGGGTCTATAATAATTTCCATTATACTTGCCTTGTAATATTTGATTAAATGAAAATAAAATACTTAATGAGAAACTAATTAGTCTTTTGTTATTTGTTTCAATCGTTTTTTAGTGTGAAGTATGATTACCTAATTGTTTCGGAGGTAAAAAATCTCCAATTATAAACTAGACTACTTCTTTTAACATCTAAAATATCATTATCACCTGAATCACATTCATATATTTTTTAGTTCGCAGACGTGAAAATTTGAAAACGTTTCTTTCGTGTAATATTACTTTACATTTACTTTATTATTTTAAGTTTTAATTATAATAATTCAAGTGAAATAGGTTTTTTCGAATGCGTATTGTTATTGTTTGGCCTTAATGTACTACAACAGTTTTATCACTAGTATGTAGCAATTATTACGGGCTTAGGGGAAAGGGGGGCAACAGTGGACATTTTTCATTCAGAATGCTGTAACTTAAATTCTTTCTAAATTCTTTGTCTTAAAGATTTTGTATCAGTATCACTTTATACAAAAATCAAAAAATTGTTTTACTGTGTGCAGAAGATAACTAAAACATCAAGCTTTCATATGAAGTACGTTTAAATCAATATATTAAGGTCAAAATTCTGTACTTACGATTTTTTAATGTAGTCGCAACGTTTTCGAATTCAGCCACAAAACACACTTTCCACCATTACACATCGACCACTGAAGATCTACTCGCCAAACTTGGCTCGCTTAAAGAGGACTGTGAGGCCAACATCTAAAAAATAATTCCGACAGATTACGTGGGTTTGGAATACCCACATTTATATACGTCCTCCATTCCAAACTAGCCCCCCTCTCCCCTACCTATAATATATCCTCCTTAAATGCTATGTATTGTATAGTAATGTTTCGGTATGTCATTTATTTAATTCTCACCATTCTGTCACATTTATGGCTGGTAAAATACGACGAATTGTTTGTACGACTGAGTAATTGATGGCTATGCTGTGAAGTTACTATGCCACCGTATTAAATAAGTAAATTGTTTTGTTCCTCTGAATAAGTATCGCAAAAAGAAACGAAGGATTTTCTATTTGAACGAAACCAAAAATATATGTTTGAGATACAACCTCTACTTTTGTTTCTTTTCGAAGTTATATAAGAGTGCCAATGTATTTGAATTTCTGTTAGTTTTTCTCTAAAACGTGTTCAAAGCGCCTTAGGTGAGGGTTTGGCAAGGCCCTCGTAGGGGATTCTTCATTACTGTTGTAATATTTATTTACTGTATGTATTCGTATCATTACTCCAGTATAATCGCATTGACAAACAACTTGCACTGCGTAAATGCTAAAATTTTGAATAACATAAGACCATCACACCCTCGAAAGCTTTCTCTTCCGTCTTCGTGATGTCGCCAAGCGTTTGACATTGTGATAGTTCATGCTCTTGGAGCACGATCGCATCGTATAAATAGAGTCCACAGATGAAATCCTCCTTGACAAAGCAATACCCTAACAAACAGGCCACGAACCGCACGCGATCTTTCTTTCTCATTCCTTGTCCAATCCTCACGCCTTACACTCACTTACTTTCATTCACCACTTTATACCCAACGCGGTCGGGCGGAGAGATGGTGCGAGTTTTGGAAGGGCGTATCCCCTGCTGCCCGCGATACAAGCCATGCCTGAGGGTTTTTTTTTCTTAGGTACATCTATAGTTCACTTCAATCGTATCGCGTCTTTCAAGTTATCCTGTAGTCTTGAAATAGATTGTGTCAAAACTCCACTTACTGAGGTTACAAATAAGAACCAATGAGCACCGGCAAATAAGAACCGATTGTACGTTTTTACATAAACTTGTTTAACAACTAGTATGGATGATATATGGGGTGATTGTCGATAATATGTTTTTATTGAAAGAATGCAGGAAGTGAGACGAGTGCTTGGGCATAAATCCGTCCTTGAGTGTGCGGGTAAGCACGCAGTATCATGGAATACGCTACTGCAAGTTGGTCATTGCGTGGGTAGCCCATGGATATGTGCTCTACATGTTGAGATTTGTGGGTATGTAACAGGCATTGGGATAATGAAAACGTATGTGTTTTCATATGTGTGTGTGTGTGTGTGCGGGAGTGTGAAGTAGGCCACATGGGTACATGCATTAATGTACTTGTAGATGGAGTGTTACCATTGCCCAAATGTAGATTGCCAGAATTGGGTAGTGTTTCTTAGGTATGTGTGTCTATAAATAGTATATCGCGTGTACGTAAGTATGGAGCTGTGAATGATTTTGTGTTGCGCACTGTATTAGTTTTTTCTTATGTAAGAGTGTTGTATTGTGTAACTTATGTTTGATGTACTGTGTATTACTTTTAGAAATGTTAGAAATTTACCATAAGTTATAAGCCCTAAGTGGTTCAAATTTATATTTTTATCTATGTATCTCTCTCTCTCTCTCTCTCGGTGTGTGTGTATATATATCTCCAATCTATGTATCTATATTTCCATCTGCCAGTATATCTATCTATCTAATCTATCTATCGGTTTTGTTTTCACTTTTCAATCATAACCCATGCATTTCATCAATGAAACTGAGTAAGAACTCCTCAGCCCTTTCCTCCGCAAATATCGTTCTGTCATTAGGCCTCCCAGAGAAGGGTGCCGAGGACCCGCGTCGTCCCTCGCCTTCCTCCTTCCTCCCCGCGCCGTCGCCCCACATTCCCCGCCCCGCGCGCCTGCACCGCCGCTGACGACCGCTATAAGTCCCGCGGAGAGGCGTCGACGTCGCGGCGGGCGAGTAAAAACCGCGACCGGCGGCGGCGGCGGCCGGGGTGGCGGCGGCGGGCGCGGCGGGGCGGGGGCGGCGGCGCTCCTATTGTCGGCGGCGGCGACACGCGGTGCGCCGTGTAGCGCCAGCGCGCGCGCTCGTAAAGTTAGCTGCCGCCTCCGCCTCCGCCGCCGCCGCCGCTGCAGTGGTCTGGCGCGGCTTATTCAAATGCCGCGAGTTCGCCGCCGCTCTTCGCTACCGCCGGCGCCCGCCGCCCTCCGCCCGCCGCCGCTGCTGCCCGCATGCGGATGGGCTGCGGGCGTTATCAGGCGCAGCGCCGCCCCCGCCGCCCCGCCGCCCTGCCTGCTGCCGTGCCGCAGCCGGCGCGGATAAAGGACACGGGCGGTCGCCCTCCTCTTCCCACCTCCGTCGCCTCACACCTTCGGCCCACATTCCCGCCCCCGCGCTCCCCGCCCTGCGATCGCTCCGCGCGCTGTCCCTCCTCCGCGGAACCCCGCCCTCCCCGACACTGAGCCCTGCGGCACACCCGTATCTGCAAGTGCCGCCGCCCCCGCCGCCTCCCGCCTTGAGTGCGCCGCCGCCCCGCCCCGCGCCGCGCCATCGCCGGTGGTGCCGGCCGTCTCGGGTTCCCTCCCTGAGAGCGAGCGCGCGCGATCCCCGCCACCGCCGCCGCCGCCGTTTGATCTCGCCGCTGTTCTCCTTTTCTTCCCCGGCGCCGATGTGGGCGCTCTGATGAGCATCCTGCCCCCTCCCCGCTTCACCCCGCTCCACACCGCGCCGCCTCTGATCGTCTTTCGGGCGCGTGCTCGATTGCCCCTGTTCGCGAAAGGCCAGCGTCTGCGTGCGGCTCCGACGAGCTTGGTGCAGAGGAGAGGACGAAATTTTCTCAAGGGTGTGAATTTGAAAGAAATATCGTATGTTTCTTGTCATTTGGATACGAGATGGGTAATTTCTGCATTCTTCGTAGTCAAACATATCTCTCCTCAAATTTGTGACAAACTATTTTTCTTTAATTCTCTGCCTAGCTTGACAGAAGCCGTGGGACTTTTTAAGACCAAAGTGCCAGCTCTGCCTGCATTCTCTGGCGTACATGCCCTGTCAAGTGACGTGAAATATGTATTACTTAGACCTTCAACATGATACGCGCAGTGCTAAGAGAGACAGCCTTCTGCATTGTTTGTGTAACCCAGTTCTAAAGGTGAAGCCTCGCAGCAGATGAAAAGATTTCGGGGGAGATAAGTCCATTCGTAAAGATGATTTCAGAGACAACACTCTCCGACTCCAAATGTCAACAACAATCCCTTTCCGTAATATCTTGTGCACCCAAATCATGAGTTTATTTTACTATAACTTTGCCATCTGTGATTGATCTTTCTTTTTGAAGGGAATAATCGCAACAAAAAAAATTATTTTGTTCGGCGAACAAGGTCTCGAGAGACGTCTTTCTCCTTCGCCCCAAGTATAGCTTGGCCTTAGAACTGATGGGATGATTGAAGATGCATTTTGTGTGAGTAGTCGACGTATCGTTCCTAATTTGCATAATTTTTGGAAAAAAAAACAAACAAAACACTAAAACGGCTTTTATGTCATCTTACCCCATGCAATTGTAACTATCTGTACAAAAAGATTGAAAAAAATGAAGCCGTTTTTGAGAAAATAGCGTTTAAACGTTTCTGAAAATGCGGAATTCTGGGCTCATTTTCACAGAAAACATTTGAGTTTTCGAGAAACTTAATGTGTATATATAATTTGAGAAGAGTTGTTTTAACTAATTCGATAATGTACACAAATCACCGTTTATGTAAATATTAACAACGAAGGTACATGTATGCAGACCACGTTTTGGACGCTTATTATAACAACGTGCGTAAAGAAGACTGATAAATAAATAGAATAATGGGAGTAAATTTAATAGTACAAAGAAGATAATATTATCAAGGATAATATTTGGACCTCGATTACTCAAGATAGGTGCTGGGAGTACTAAGGTGTGTGTACACAAGTGTTTTTAAATTGTTCAAATGTGCGCACAAGCATCAATTGAAATTTAATGTTTATTGATGAAATTATGTATGGAAATTATTGTCTAGAACATTAAGTAGTTGTTAGGATTTAAAAATTAAATTTTCATTATGTTCAAATAGGTAGATTAAGGTATTGATTAATAAATTAGGTGTTTAATTATTTCTGAGTTTCTCTTATCTTGATGTTTTCTTTTTGCAAGTTATAATAAATTATTTTTTGAAATTCCATATGTGGTTTACATTTAGAGAAAGTTAATTTCAGAGATTTTCTTAAGAACGCTACTAGCGTATGCTGTAGAAATCACCGACCTTCATTTTCCCTTTTAACTAGTAAAGACGTAAAAGATTTGCGGCCGAAATGTTGGCACCTGTGCCTTGGACGCGGCGTCTCTCGTACAGCCAAGAACGTTTAGTTTTCATGCATTTTTGCCTAAAATGATGGCAATTTAAAAACAAGATTTTCTCAAAATATGGCACCAATTTTTTTCTTTAATTTTTTCTCCGATTGTCCGAAGTACGTTTATAGAAAGGGTACTGATTCTTTTTTCGTTGAACACTCTGAAATTTTGAAAAATGTAAAAGTTGGAAATGAGACGGGAAAGTATGTAATTTTTTGAGAAAATGTGATCTTTCCATTTAGAAACGCAAATATTTTTTTCATTCAAATGTATAAATTCTTCTGGAATAAATAAATAAATAATTTATTTATGCAGTTTATACTTATTATAATTCTGCAAGCTACTTTTAGCCCAAGTTTAACGAAGACACTACACACTATTTCACATGTCTGTGAGTACAAACGGTCCGTGTTACATATTTTGTGGGTATATACTGGCTCCACGCGATTGTAACATTCACAATTTAAATGGCTGGCTCTTCCTAAATATTTCCAAAATTAAATACTTTTTTATTGATATTTACATCACATATCTGTTTTGATTTAGAAATCATTGAACGTAGCATTTTTTAATATTATTTTTTTAATTTGAATTTTCAAATTTCATTTTTTTTTAAATATGAAATTCTACAAGCAATAACATAAACGTTAATGACCTTGAGTTGACACGAAGAGCACACATTCATGGAACCGATTCTACTTTTCACAAAATTGTATTTGCAATGTCACATATTTTTGTCTGTATTTTGCCTTTTAACGTACCATTAATATTTTTGTCGCCTGAAAAAGTGCAAGAATCACAAGAACTGGCATTCTTTTGCAAAGTAATATTATAGAACATTATGAAAGTTATATATGTTTATGGCTATTAATACAGGAGTGTGAAGTGAAATTAAATAGCTAACATCGACTACTTTTTAAAAACATCTGTTACTTGCATAACAGCGTCTCAAGCCTTTTGGGGTTGAACGTGAAGTAATTCTCCTTGAACATTTTCAGCTCGGTCATTGTCTTTTATTTCTATCGGCCAGATGCTCAGCGCCGTTTGTATTCGAGGTTCCCGGAGGGTCACCCAACCAGGGATCAAAAGCGATTCGAGCTGCTTAACTTTCGTGACTTCATGGAGCTTTAAGTTCAGTTAGCGGCACAATCAACTTCATACGAGAGTATTAAAATCCTTACAAATTTCATACAGAATGTTCTAGCTAGCTAGCACAAGCGTCGCAAAACGTATGTCATTGACGTTCGTTGGTTGACGGCCACGTGGGCATGATCACCGCCACGCAACAGTCGTTAATTGCAACTCAAAGGCGGTCTTTTGCAAGCAAACAAATGCCGCAGAGTTAGCAAATGTATGTTACATTAAAATGAAACTTATAAAAGGGGAGGAGATGGTGGGTTCATGCCATTAATAGCAAGTGCCTTTTAAACGAACATTTTTTAACCATCTTTCAGATTCTATGTAAAGATGGCGAGAATTTTTTAAATAATTTTCAAATGTTCGATCCGTCGTTGAGAGAATTGCTCTCAACATTGCATGATCATATTAAACGGCAAGGTACGAGGGTCATTCAAATATAAATCGGGACTTCGTTTAGTTGTCTCGAGTACTTAAGTGATAAGTTTGGCGTCCCGGAGACAATCTGTGATGGTAACGTAGGAGATAGCCATGCACACGACCCTCACACTCATATCTGCCATTTCAGAATCACTAGAAGGAACAGAAAGGGCCAGTGTCAAAAAAAAACAACAAAGGTGTGAAATTGAATGAAATTTTGAAGGCACTCAGAGCAAAGTTCGGTCATGCTTCTCTGAGTATACACCAAATGTTCAATTGGGACCAGAAGTGTCGAAATGATCGTGATAAAGTGGAAAATGAATGCCGTAAACGGCGTCCGATGACCAGCGTTAATAAAAGCAATATTCAAGCAGTGTGTGAGGTTGTTGAAGGCGAACGCTTCATTGCTGTTGCCCCTGTTGCATCAGAGATGAAGTGAGTGTTGGAAGTGTCCGTACCATTGTATCGGACGTAGACTACCGGATGCTGTCGGCGGATGGCGGCTACCGATTCACGATGTCACCCTGCGTGACAACACACGGCCGCATATAGTAGCTCTGGCTACTTCTAGAACACTCACTTTACTATTCGAGCTTGTTCTCATGTGACTATCATATGTTTGGTTCACGGAAGGAGGCATTAGGTAGAAAAAGATTTAAAGTCGACGCTGGCGTCAAACAGTAAGTGCGCAATTTGCTACTCTGGCAGCAGTCTTCTTTGTTCTGTAAAGTAATCAGAAAATTTCCTATGCCATGGAGAAAATGTATTTCTGTGGGAAAAAACTATTGTGAAAAATAAGGGACACCATTCTTATATTTTTTATGTATTACCAATGACACCGTTACTAAAATTTCGGTTCATATTTGAATGATCTTCAATGCGACGTGTGCTCTACCACCAGAATGATTGATTACTGATTTCAGGTGCGTCAACTGCTAAGGTCATTAATCCTATAAATGCAGTTCATGTATTTATCGCGGGAGGTGCCCCCTGATCTACCCCCGGTGGATTGTGAGCGCCTAACTACACGTAGGCTAGCGGGGTTTTCCCCTACCAGGTATCTCCCACCATCCCAGTACCATCCTAGCGGGGTACCATCCCAGACGGGACAAGCTTTAAGCTCTCGACTGGTCTCCTGGTATGTGTGGTAGTGTGGTGCATGAAGTTGTGTGCAAGGGGTGAGTATAGGGTAAGGAAGAGTAAGGAAAGAGACCACTGATCGAACACGATGAGTGGTCCATTTGATAGGGTACTGCTCCGGCATTCACCTAGTGTTGATCGGAGAAACCAAGGAATACCGATAGAAGCGGTTGCCTGCTAGAATTATCTTCGAGACAGCAGCTGAATTTGATCTAGCTGACAGGCTAGTCTCGAAAATCCTGACACTGTCGGGACTCGAATCCTAGGTCGGCAGCACTGAAGTGGCAAGCCGGTAAACACCACCAAAATAAATACTTGCTTGTGCACTTCATTAATTAATCTTTTAATATCGAATCTATTCATTTTATGAATGAGAAACGTTGCTCGTACAACGCGGTTCAACGAATGTACAACGTACGTGGCTAGTACTCTATGTGCAAGCTAAGGATGCCTACGGAACGTCTGCCAGGAACAGCGTACACATTCAGTGGTTAACATCGGATTTGGTGGTATAACGGTCAGCGTACCGGACTGTTGTGTCAAGAGTTTGCGGGTTCAAACCCGACGGATTCAAAGTCGTGGATTTTTAAGGGCGAAAAAATCTTTCGTGCGCCTTCCGTCGGAGGGGAAGTAAAGCCGGCTGTTCCAGGTAGATTTACTGCATGTAAAAGATCCTCAAGCCTAAAAGAAGCCTCTGAGCAAAATTGAGATCCGCCTGTTTCGTCGCCCAAGATAATACCTCTTTTCTCCGCTACGTGGTGAAAGGAGCTTAGCGAACTTTGCGTCGTTAGACGGAAGAGCGGGCCTGATGGCCCTAGTCTCGCCACGTAAAATAAGGCATTAACTTAACTTCACTTCACTTCCGTTGGCTGCTATTGCTGACGTAGTGGGCGACGGACGTTACTGCAGCGCGCTAGTGTGCCACATCACGTATGCCTCCGTGCTGCGCTATGACAGACCCACTTTAACGTCCGCTCATTTGTCACCAACTTAATGGGAACTGTTATAAGTTAAATTTTTATAATGAATCGTTCATGGCAGTTGGGATGCCACGTCACCTAGCGTCAGGACTCAGCCGACATCACCTAGAGATCAATTACGTATCTTGATGCGTCAGGTGACCTTGGTTCAGACCGACTGCGAACAAGCACTACACGAGTAATATTAGAGACTAATGTTTCAAGAAATATGTTTGCTTCAATAAAAAGACAACTGCATGGAAAAGGTTCTCTAAAGTTAATGCAAATAAACAAAAGTTAAAGAAAGTAGATCATTCTTATGTAATATTAGTTCTTTACGTTTTTTTGCGATGGACAAATTTATTATAGCACCATTATTAAAATGTATCTATGTGAATGTTCTATTCTTAATAGTTGTAGATGATAAATTATCCATATTTATGCCTGCTTCATTTTGATTATTTATGTAATTTTAAATTGTATTGGTATTTTTTATTTTATTTTGAATTGAATTATTTGTATATTCTTTAGTAACACTTATAGATTTCCATCCTAACCAGTATTTGAATTTGAATATTTACACACACTTCCTAATTTACTCTACAGTTTGCAGAGTGCATTTGTCGTTAATATAATTGACATAAAACGATGAAGTGCTGCATTGTCTTGGGCGTATACTTATAAAAGGTATCTTTTGAAACTTACGCAATTCTACGAGAATCATACCGTTTCTAGTGTAAGACTCTCAAGCCTTTTAGAGGGTTGAAAACACTCCCTGGTCGTCCTGAGTAACCCTTGAGTGAAACATTGGTGAAAACATAAAACAGCTAAGCTCTAACCGCAAAAATAAATCGGGTCGGAACGGGGTGGGATGAACGGTGCGTGGCTGGGTGGAACGGAGTTGGGCCAGGACGTGACGGATCATGGCGTGTCGTGATTTGAATTGACTTGTCTTGTCGGGACATGACTGGACGGAACGGAACGAGGCGGGCCGGGACGGAACAAGATAAGTCGGAACGGGACGGAACTGACTGGAGCAAACCGGAACCGAACGCAACGCAACGCAACGCGGCGGGGAACCTGATTTGAAGGGCCTAAGACGCATCCTTTTTTAGCTAAGTGCGATTCCATGAGTTTCCTTGATCTGTGTTTATATCATTATCTGCAAATTTCAATTCTTCTTAGTCAGGGCTGGAGTGTAATGCCCTGCCTAACAGTACCACAGGGACACAGGATTTTATGTCAATGATTTCTATAAATAGTTAAGAAACGTCATCTACCCTTTTTCAGCTAGTTATTACATATAGAGAGGATTCAGCGTATTACATATAGAGAGGATAAACGCATAATGTTCGCTTTGTATTTTCACGTTTGTTCAATCAGATAATAGACCTTTCTTTGAATCAATATTATAATTGTTACCAAAATATTAAAAAATGGGGGTTTATCCGATCAAATATTATAGAATATCCGTAATTTATTTCAACTCAATTTCTGCAAAAGTAGTGGCGTAGTTTCATTTTGGCATTCCGATGTAAATAAAAATACTATTTTATTCATAAAATACATTATTAACAAGAATAAATACCGCTTTTTTTAACATTTTTGCAATACAATCATGTATTTCCTAACATTGTTTTATTATGATTTTGAAATCATTTTTGTAAATGATTTTTATATTAAAATAAACTATGAATATCTCGATGGTTTACATTTTATTGTCAATCACCTTTGGTGACACAAAGAGTCAATAAATTTACTGACCTAAATGATTTCTTACTACATATCCCCCGCTCGCAAATTGTGATTTCCAGTCCGCCCCTCTCCACGTCAATAGAACCTGTCCATTCCCGTTATCCAATTATCATAATACGCTAGCAAAAACAGGCACGCACGCACATAATTCCCCGGTCGTCGACGCCTCGCCGACCGTCGTTTGTTTCCCGAATCGTCGAATCGCGTCAGACGAAAGCGGCGACGGTCTCGCCCCGCGCCTGCCGGCTTCTCGTGCCGAACGCCTGGGTGGGGCGGGGGTAGGGACGGGGAGAAGCGGTTGATCTGCTGACGATGCAGTTGTCGTGACAGCGCGCGGGCGCCGCCGCCGCCGCCGCCGCTCAACGTCGTTGCCGCCGTCGCTGCCCCCGCCGACGTGCCCGCGCCCGCTCCCGCTCGGAAGTATAAAAATTCCTCGCCCGGCGGAGGTCTCTTTGAGCAGCCCTGCCCCGCCCCCTTTCCTGCCACCGACGCGCGTCGTTTCTTACGCGCGCGCAAAGCGCAACAATAGCGCAATGACAAAAGGCACTTAAAGAAAATTGTGGCGGAGTCATATCATAGATTTGAAGAAAAATGTAGCGAACGCTTCTTGTAATTTTTCGCCGGTTTTTGCGCGACCGCCGCCGCCGCCGCCGCCTGGCGAGAGAACAATGCCGGGCGGCGCGGGACGGCGCGGGCGCGGTGTGGCGCGGCGTGGCGTGGCGTGGCGCGGCGTGGAGCGGCGCGGCGTGGCGCGGAGAGGCGCGGTGCGGCGTGGCGGGGCGCGCGGCGCGCCGCCGCTGTGTCGGCCGCCGGCCGCGGGCCCCCGCGCGACAGGGCGATGTCGCCCGGGCCGAGCGACAGCCAGCAGCTTCTAATTGGGATTTACGCTCGTAAGGAGCACATAAAGATGACCGGCTTTATAGAGACTAACTTTTTCGATTCTCTTTCTTCTCCACGGGACGTGTCGGCGGCGGCGATGGCGGCGGCGGCGTAGGCTCTGAGTTGCCGCCGCCGCTTCCAAGGCCTCTACCGCCGCCGCCACCGCCGCCGCTGCCTCCGTCGCTTTTTTGCATACGGCCCCGCCGCCGCCGCCGCCGTTGCGGTGCTTCGCAGCCCGCCCGGGTGGCAAACCCGGGCCTCCCGCCTCTCCGCCGCCGCCGTGGCCGCCTGTGTTGTGTCCTGTTGCGTGATGGGGAGGCCCTGTCGTTCCGCAACTCGTTGCCTTCCAGCACTTCTGCATTCTTGGGGCACCTCGTTGTTTATATAAAAGTTGTCGACCTACAAGACGTGCAATGTTATTTTGTGACAAAAGGTTTTTCGTTACTTTGGTTATTCCATTGAAGGGTCTCATGTGTAGTGTGATGGCAGAATATTTGAAAAAGAAAGATGTGTGGCAACTCATTCACGCTTCAGGATGGCTCATTATCATGAAGGTAATTATCGTAATTTCTATTTAGTATTTACATGAAAATTAATATTTGCAGCAATTTCTTTGTATCTCCATAGGCTCAATGATGTATGCCTACCATCGAATAGCTATTTCAAGATAAGGTAAAAATTATCTTGAGCACTCATCGACAAACAAGCCGCCATCAAACTTATGGTTGTATACTATAGTATTATCAATGGGAGTTGTTAAGAATCATTTCTACATTCTCGCTTATGGATATTTATAATTATCCATTTTCATTTTTAATATATTGGAAGGACAGGAGAAATTACTGCGGCAGTTTTCACTTTTAAAATAATGATTTACAATAATGCTGGATCGCAACTTCACACCAGAACTGATCTGTCAAGCATTGTAGGTCCGGTATGACGGAGCTGAGAGCTAATTTTTCACCAATATCTTCTCTTCACCGACCTTCGCATGTTTTCCGACTCGACTATATTCTGCTCGCATGTTCCCTGGCATATTCACCACATATTTTCTCATGTCTTCACCATACGTTCTTTCTCATGTTCTCCGTCTTTTTTTCTTGCATGTTCACATGTTCCTCCCATATTCATCATATGGTTCCATGTATACTCACTTAGAGATTCCTCGCATGTTCACATTTTCCGGCATGTGGTGCAACCCCACATGTATATCTTCACATCCCACATAAGATCCCCCATGTTTCCATATGCTCTCCACCCCTGTGTTCGTGCGATTCTTGCATCCCTTTGCTCGGCGGGAGAGGAGGGGTTGTGGAGGGCTCTTGCAGCCGCGGATAAAGTGAGGAGGACAATGGCGTAGCGTCAAAATTTAAATAGTGTTTTTTTTTATTTAAATGCCCTTGAACTTCGTTTCTCGAAAGCTTTCTCAATGTTCCCTCAAATGTTCCCTGTAATGCTCCATCAAATTTTCTCTCAAATGTTCCCAGAAATATTAATTCAAATCCTCCTCGCATGTTCGCACACTTGTTAATCAGGACGTTCTGGAAAGGTAAAAGTGCAATGATATATATTTCTGTTACAAAAACTTATGAACGTTACGACGCGTATAATGCAGTGCCTTCCCTAACTGATGAAAGTGAAATTTCTGAATAGCTAGAGTGTCCAGAAGAGTTTAGGACCCAAAACATTTACTAGTAGAGTCTCAAAAATGTTTTGCAAAAAACTGCGATCTTCAAAACAAAACAGAACTTCTCAAATGAGAGTTTTAAAAGTGAAAATATCTTCACACTGGTACCCAACATCAATGTTTCTAGCAATCCGTGCTACGGAGTAACGGAACCATAAAAATGTAATAGAACTTCCAGAAAGGTCTCATTTTGTAGATCACGGTAAGTAAATCATAATTTGTGTTCATTAACTTACACAAAAAGTTGATTTGAAAGCTCCAGGATGCATCCTTTTCGAGTTATGTTTCTTCACGATGGTAAAATGTGGTGTGATGAAATATGTTCTGCGGGTTGCATGTAGCGTGATAAAAATTCCATACACTGCGAACTTCTGTTTTCGTCTTAAATGTGTGTGATGCACCCCCGTGGGTAATTACATATCCGCTAGTAATACACATATGAGATTTGTGTCCATGTTTTCTTATTAGAGGAAACAATAGGTCATGTTTCCTTGGTGTATTACATATAGTGGGGATATAAACACGACTGTACTTTGTTTAGTGGGTAGTGTTTATAAAAAACTACATTACTTTCACGTTTGCGGAGTATTTAAAACTTACATTTACTTTAACAATATCATTACCCTGTGGTATTTTTATGCTAATGTAAAAAAATCTATAATCTACCGTCTGTAACAAACAATACGATTTTTATGCAAAACATTTTTTACAGATTGAATTCTTACTGATCCATACTGATTGAAATGGAAAAACTGATTTAATTATTTAAACTGTTGTTATGTAGAGTCACTTCTTTGAAAAATGAAGAGATATAATTACTGTATTTGTGTTTGATAAGAATTTTACCCCTAAGTTTGTAAATTTAAAGTAAGGTTTTCGTAACATAAAAATGTTGGTAAAGTTGCACCAATAATTGTACGTTGTAATATTTTATTTGTATATTATTATTATTATTATTATTATTATTATTATTATTATCAGGGCACAAATGGAATCAAAATAGCAATAGGGAGTAAATGTTTCACTGCTTCCTTATATGGAACTTGTAAAGAAAAATGAATCTTTTTGGAAAGCAAACTGTTATTGCAAATCAAAACAATTGTGTTAACTGAAAATAAAATTTTCAAAATAAAAGTGAATGAATTGTTTCCCTACAAAAAATAGTGTTTCTAGGAATTTATGGACCAAACATTTGTTTCAATCTTTGGAGACTGATACACTGCTAAAAGAGAGTGCAAGTTAAAATATGACAACCTTGACGAGAAAGGTACATACAAGTGGGAGGAAGGGGAGGTTTATCCTCAAAATATATGGACGGTCAAAAAAATAATTATATTGCGATATTCCATGGGTTTGTAAAATATAAAAGAATTTTTTCCATAAATTCTGAAGAAATTAATTCTGACAGTAACTATCAAAACCCGGGGATATCGGCCTGTTGGCTGTGGTCCACAACTTCATGCAATACAGGACGTAATGAAGTTCTTGTAAAGGCGATTCTATTTCTTGCCGCCAGGAACATCCGGCCGTGAAATCCGATTTATTTCTCAAGCGGAGGATTTGGTTCCATTTCCTCTTGGCTGGCTCTCCATTTAAGTAATTAACACGTCAGGTGTCTCAGAACGAAAGGAAGCTCCCACAAATTCGGGCCTGTTGATCGCGGCCGCGACAGCCGGAAGTTATAAGGGGGGCCGCCCCCTTCGAATGGCTCTGCCCTCTGATAAGTTCGTGTTGCGGCAAAAGGTGAAGCCAAAAAGCGCGGAGGCCGCCCCGCCCCACCGCTGTCGCCCCTAACGCCGCAGCGGCTGCCGCAGCACCCCGACGCTGCCGCCGCCGCCCCCGCCGCGACTTCCGCCTCCGCCGTCGCCCCCCCCCCACGGTGCCTCTGCGGCCGCGCCGTTTAATCGGGCGGTGCCCCTTCCGGCCACGGCGAGGGTGGAGGCGAGGGCGGCGGAAGCGGCGCGCCGGGCCAAGCGCAGTTTGTCAGCCGGTGGCGTTATTTAAAGCGCCGACGGACCGCCCCTCGGGATTAAAACCCTCAAGTTGGCACGCCTGCTCGTTTCCTTGCAGCGCTGTCGGAGTCGGGGGTGGCCGCCGCGCCGCGCCTCCGCCCCCACCTCCGCCCCCGCCCCATCTCCACACTCGCCGCCGCCGCTGCCGCCGCCAGCAGCGCGGACAGCGACGCGTTCGTTGCGAATAAATTTGTTTTCTTAATGACGCGAGGCAGCGCGGGTCCACCTCCAGGGGCCGCCCCGAGCGCGCTTCTTGAGCGTCGCCGCCCGCGGCCGCTCGCCCGCCCCGCCCCCGTCCCGCTCACCCGCCCACCGCCACCGCCGCGCCGCCCACTTGGGCTCGCGCATTAATTGGGCGCTCGTCGGGGCGGCGACGTTTTAATTTCGGCCCGGGGCGGCACCGCGGTGGCGAGAGGGGCCGGGGCGAGGGTGGCGGAGGCGGCGCCAGGGGGCGGGGCGGGGGAGGACGCGGCGCCGCGGACGGCGCGGCTGTCGCCCGAGCATTAATCCGAAGGGCTAATAGAAAGTCAAATCGGGCGCCGTACGGCGTCGCCACCGCCGCCACCGCCGCCGCTGCCGCCGGGGTTCGTATGCAAAGCAGCGGAAACGCCCTCTCGCTCCGCTCCGCGCTTGGCGGCGGCGGAGGCGGCGGCGCCGTGACGCAGCGCTGTCGTCCCCCGTCCTCCGCATCCAACCGCCTCCGCCGCCGCCGCCGCAGCCTGCCTTCCGCCCGATCTCCATGCGATCCCTATGTGTGTGGCGTCTGAGCCCCGCACACCGCCGACGGCCTGGGCGCCGTATCGAGTCGTGGAATTATGCCGCTGCGAACCGCCACCGGCCGTTGTCAGGGGCCCCGGGGAAATATCGCAGCTCTTTCCCCACTGGTCTTCTCGTAACCGTTGGTAGTGCACCGTCGTACAGCGGTGAGAATTCTGAGAACTCGATGTGAAGCTTTGCGTGAGAGATGAGAGACCGTTAATATTGCTTGGGGCGGGCTTTGACGAGAACAAAAAAATTCATATTGACAGAATTATGTAAGGCAACCATTCAAAATCAAAACTCAAACGTCGTAAGTTCCAATTATTTTAACCATTTTATCCACATAATCCAAATGATTCTTAATTTTTTAATAATAATGATAATAATGATGATAATATGATAATGATGATAATGATGATAATGATAATAATGATAATAATGATAATAATGATAATAATGATAATAATGATAATAATGATAATAATGATAATAATGATAATAATGATAATAATGATAATAATGATAATAATGATAATAATGATAATATGCCCCATCATATAAGAAAACTTACATTTCAATGAAATAAAAACAAGTATCTAATTAATATTGTTCTACGAATTCAGCAAATAACGTTTTTTAAATTTTGAAACACATTTTTAATATTTTTTAATAAAAAAAATCGTTACCTTTCGATATATGAAGCAGCAAATGTTGAATTATCATTTTCTCCAAAATTTTTGAAAACTTCAATTTAGTTTCTTATGCGTTTTGGAGGAGTGAGGCTGTAGTGTAAATCTGTTACAAAAATGTGTAATACGTGCGTGTCAGCATCTCGACGCTTGACAAAGTTTCATCTTGGACATCTGATTACTGAAGTTCTTGAAAAATGTATCTCCTTGTCAAATGATGTGAATATAATATTAACATAGCCAGACAGCAAATAAGATTCATTTTTTTGTATAAATTCACAAAAAACAACAATTATTTTTAGTCATATGTTTTTTAATCCGCTTTTCCTTATTTAAGGTAGATTCCTTTTCTTTATATTTGTTCTCAATATTGTCTAGTAATAAATTCTAATAAGCAAAACTATGTATGTACCTTAATACTAGTTATTTAAACTGAAATTAAACTGTAAGAGTGGCATTTGTGATTAGCTGTGTGTGAATAAATTGAGGCTAATTTATTTTTATTTTAAACTATTTTTTCGTTATTTTATACCTGAAATTCAGTAACCTCTTGAGCATAAAGAAAACTGGGAAGTGTTTCTCTATGTGTTTAAGGAAAGCATAAGTGTACCAAAGAAAAGAAGCGAAGGTCGTGAAAGCTAATACACAGAATACATTTGGCGATAGATAATATTTTGCAAAAAAGTTAACCGAGGATGAGAAAGGATGTAATATCCAAATATGTGACTCATTAGGAGCAGAAAATCGCCTTCATTCTCTTCCATTTTTGCATAAGTCTTATCCCCTTTTCTATAATGGTTAGTAGATATACCGAGCCACTGATGAAGAATGTATTTTAAATTGGAGTTGTCTTGCGCGTTCTGACTCCGTGGCGTGACGTGGCGTGACTGGGCAGGGCAGGGTAGCACATGTCGTGTCATGGGATGGGAGTGGCGTCGCGTAATGCAGTATCATGATGTGACATGGCGTGCCAAGGCGTGGCGTGGCGTGGTGTGGTGTGATGTGCTTGGGAAAAAGCGGCCGGCTCCGAGGTGAGGCAGCCACGGCTTCCGCGCTCGATCGAAGGCGAAGTGACGAAGGCGAAGGCGGCTATCGACTTGCGCACAGTCCACGCCCCCGTCCCCGCCCCCGCCCCCGCCCCCGCCCCTGGCCACAGCCACAGTCACCACCGCCGCTCATCGCTGCTCAACCCCCATCCACCACCACCCACTACTGCACCCCACCGTCCACTGGCTCCGCCCACTGCCATCGCTCCTGCCATCGCTCCTGCCATCACTCCTGCCATCGCCTTCGCCGTTGCCATTGCATTCGCCGCTGCCGCCCCACCGCCCAGCCGCTGCCTCCACTGCTATCACCACCACCATGACACACCACCACCAACACCACTACCACTGCCGTCGCCGCAACCGTCACCTCCTGCATGACGAGGCTACGACCGCACCCTTCCCTCTCCTTGGCAACTCCTTTGCCGCGCCGTGAAGGAATTTTCAAGAAACGACGTGCCGCGTAGCGCGAATTTTTCCCTTGATCTCTTGAGCAGGCAACGCCGTCACGGATAGCTCTCGTGAATCTAAGCAGGGAAACAATTTACGATTACGAAAGAATTTTTCAAAATGATTAATTAATGAATAATAATTGATACTACACATAAAATGTTAATTATTATAAATATATGAAAACTAATTATTATTTGGAAATACAATAATTTTGGGGAAAATATTGTCTAGATTGTCGTATGTGTTACAGAGAGCATAACAAACCCCAACCGTCGATAATGATGTCGATGATTTAGTGTGGATAATACTTTCATTACAACAAATACTGTATTTTTGGTGGACATACATTTATTGTATATAAAATAAGTCAATCCGTACGTACAGAACAGTATTTTTTAGTAATTAAAAACGTACACAATTTAAATGTACATTAATATTTTTTATTCATCCGTTTCATTTCTGTAACCACAAGAATTGCGAACGATTTTAAGTTTTTTTAATACTTTATTCCATATTACTCAAGTAGTATATTACTTTTGCATGCCACTAGTGGCGAAGCTGAAGGGTAATCTGGGAGCCTTAGAATACGTAAATTATTTTTCAATAAAATGTCATTAAGTGTGCCATTTTTAAATTTTTTTACTGAATCGTTGAAGAAAATTAAATGTTTTCCCCGCTTACACGCGAGGGAATTATCAGTGCCGCAGAGATACACTTTTTAAGGCCGGTAGCTGAGCGAGGAACCTGCCAGTGAATAGACCGCGGGCTCGGCGCACTCACTAGGCAGAGCGCCGCAGAGTCTAGACTTCCGGGAGGCACGGACTTGTATCGCGATGCACGTCCACGTCTCTGCCAGGCAAATCCACCTCATCACCTGACGTTGCGGGAAAGTAGAATTGTTTGTGTGAGTTTTTTTCGTGTTTTATTTATGAAACAATTAATGTAGCTAAAGATTTAGTGTTATAGAGAATGTCCCACTGTCTGTGCGCCAGTTCATGATTTCGAAATGCCGCTTTCGCTCAACAATGCGAAATCATGAGTCAAGTAATACATTGTAGAGATATAAATAAGTAGTATACCGTATATATAGATATAAAGAGACTATTGAAATCTGCATCAAAGCAGACATGACTATGAATGAACTTTAAGAGTCAGAATTATTTGAAAGATAAAAAATTGTTTCTTTTAAAATTATTGATACAGTAGTAACTCAGATGGATTATGGGTTTCAAAATTTAGAAAACTTTCATTTTATTAAATTTGTTGACGAAAAGCAGTTTTCCACCTACAAAACGTCCTTTTGTTCAGAAAACTTTTCTTTCCTAATAAAACAATATCCATTCTTTGACTGTGAACAGCTTTGAAATGAGTTGACAAATTATATGTTGATAATGCAAAACACATGGCTGAAGATTTGTTGAAGTATTTGTTAGACAAATTGGTCTAGAAAAAATTATCAAGGGGCGGTTCGGTTAATACAACTCAGTCTTGCTCTTTATCTAGTGTTAAGTCGAAGGCATATGATTACATTACAGTAAATACATGCCTGAGAAATTCCATGGGAAACATCAGAATCGGTAATTTCAGCACACTGGCTATCGAAAAGTGTCTGATAAATTAACTGTGCAGAAACGACAGCTTCGAAGAACAAATTATCGACTTTTTTAATGAAAAATACGATGAATGGAACTAATTTACAAAGAAAATGTAAGATAAGATTTTCAGAACACCCAACTGCAAGTCTCTAGCTTCGCCACTGCATGCCACTACCATAGATAAAGAAAGTATTTGCTGCAGCAAAAAACGGCGATTTTTTTTTAGAAAAACTCCTATTATTGACACTGATAGCATGTTAAATGTGAAAATGAATAGATGAGCGGTCATTGTTGGCTGTTGTAACCCATTGTTGCAACTCCGCACTGATAACAGAAGGCGATAATGACGGCTGCCTTTTGTTCGCGGTAATATAAACTAATACTTTTATATATTTACAGAATATTACAATACCATAGTATTTAATAATTACCATTATATATTTTTCGTTCTATTTGCATTAGTTTGCCAACGCTATTAGTATTGTATTATTTATTAACTTTTAATTTCTCGCATACTGCTTCCAAAGAATATTGTAAAGCTAAAAAGCTGATCCCAAATGTTCGTGAATACACTGCATACCTTATACAATGAATTCAATTCCAAAATATATTTTCATTTAAAGCTTTGAATAAAAAAATCTATTGCTTGAAACTATTTAATTTCCATTACTAATGGCGAAAAAGCACGTGCTGTTTTAGCACCACTAGTTTTTGTTTAATTTTTGTCCTTGGATATAACAAAGTATATTCTGTATAAACGGTGGAGGGACCATTTTCGGTGAACTCTGAGTTTTTGGAATTTGCAAAAATGTAACATTGTAAAGCTGCAATATTGTTGATAGAATTTTTTCCTTAACATTTTGTAAAGATATTGTTCTTTAAATAAGGTAACCCATATTTTTTTTAAAAAGAATATTTTTTGCGTGTTTTGTACTTGAAGTAAAGGTTATTTAGTTAACGTACGTAGAAAATTTTTACTTGATGATTTTTTTCTATTCTTGAAAATTATATCTTTAAAAATAGTCATGTACAGTTTTTTTAATTATAAGTTTTCTCCAAAATTGGAAATTCGAATTTCCGCGCTTGTTTTGCTGCAGAAGGATCTTTCACGAAGCTATCAGTTCGCATATTGACAATGTCTCCACCGCAACTATTCTGTTTGAAATTCAGAGAATTCTCGTTCTCAACTTCTCTTTGTTGGAAGATAATGTTTCGTGCTTTATTGGAAGCACTTTTGGATTGAGGAATTACTGTTGATGTATTAGCTTCAAAATAATTATTTTGGCACTTCATCCGCTAAGGTTGGTCATGAGTTTTACAAATGATGGCTAAGATGAGTCAATATGGAAAGAAATTGTGGTATTATAATATTACGTAACCGCGAGTAATAAGAGAAAGTACTTGCTGCGGTGGCTACAGTATCTTTACTTTGAAGAGATGTACCGGTTTTTTTATTGGCTGTTTTGAAAAATGCATTCAATTTGATAATTTGGAAAGGGGCGTTCTACTTTATTACAATTCTATAGTGGCCTGTATTTTCTGATGTGTTAATAGTTGTTCGCTTATGAAACATATCAATATTATTGTTTAAAACGTCAATACTTTTTAATTTACTGATTCTTTGGCTAATGTATTTTTATACGTAATGTAAACATGTGGGCATTAAATTTTTATTTATCAAATCAATTCAATCGAATCAAACTATTTTTCCTGCTTTATTTGATTGTCCTTCTCAAAAATGTTTTGTTATATTTGTCCTGAGTAACATGTTGATAAACTTTTAATACGTAGAGAAATTAAATTTTTTTTCAAAGCAGATAAACAGTGCATTAAAATATCCAGGTATCACCGCTTCCAGCCGGGAAAAACTTTAACCTCTCGACAGAGATAATGCAAGTGTATTTGTGCATAAGGGGAAATAATAGGAAAAGAAAGAGGTAGGACACCTCGCGCGCCGTCCACGACCCGTTTTTTAGGGAACTGCTTCGGCATTCGCCTAGTGCTGATTCGTGAAACCACTGAAAACTACCGATCAGAGCAGCCGGCCACTAGAATTCTCCCGACAGCGGCTATGGACCTAGCGGCTAGGTTCATTACAGTTAGGGTCGAAAATCACCACAGTCGGGTCTCGAAGCTTAGGACCCCACACTCACAGTCACTGCAGAAGCAGATGTAACCCTGTCTCTAAGCTAAAGTCATCTTGTCAAACCTTATGAGTTTTGTTTAATTATATATATAAAAAAAACCGATCCGAACTTCAAAAATGTCACAACTAAATAAAGAAAAAAAAAGCCCTCCAAAAGCCCGGCCCCTCGTCATCCATCAGGATGTCCCCCCCCCTTATATCCTTAAGTGTGGCCCTGTGAGCAGATCCAGCGCGCGCCCGTGCAACGCTGAGTATCTGAATTGCATGTCCGGAAATAGCAAAGAAATTGAGTTTCTCGAACATTGTTTACGAAATGAAATGAATTTATGAAATGATTTTGAAATCCTGATTTGAAGGAAAATTTTGAGAATATTTTGTGTTCATCTCTCAGTTTCGAAGAAATGTCTAAAAAATTAACACAGTTTGGGTTTAATAAAAACATCTTCCTCGACACAAACATTCGGTGAAAAACTTGTTTTCCTGTTGTTAGCTGTCTGAAATTCCCTCTTGATGTATTCACGAGCTTCTTCTACATTCTGATGTCCGTTGTGGCCCACCGACCGTGCGGCCGATCACTGCATTTACATGAACGCGGGCTCTCCCTCTTTCTCCCTTGACTGCTCGGATTCGATTGTGTTTGGCGTTTCCATTACATGACGAGATTGAAAAGCTCATCTTGAATGTGAAAGGTAAATCAGCGCTAAATTTTCATGACAGAGAAAAACGTAATACACAAAACGTACATATATTCTCATTGGTACGTGTAATATTGGTCTCGATAATATTATTCTAAGTATAGGCAATTTAAAACATTTCACAATTATCATCGTTTGAAAGAATCAATACTTTTAATAAAATATATAAAACGGATAAAAAGGAGTGAATTTAGAGATCTTTCATTTTCTGGTTGTATATGAAATTATTCACGCGTCAAGCTGTTTGTGTTGGAGGTGAACATTGGGAAACATTAATTTTAATAAGGTATTTGGAATTCGAATGGTATTTGGCCGCTTGTGCCATGATGAGGGAATTCCTGTAATGCCGTTGTTCGGAGCCTCCAATACATCACCGGCCATTTTGCAGCCCAGACCAACGCGGGTGGCCGCACCTTCGGAGGGCCTGACAGGCCTACAAGGGCCTGATTCACCCTCTGCGGCTGAGATGTCTCCGTTAGAGAGCGTTGCTTCTACCGCAGACGCTCAGAAATGCAATGTACTTAATAAAAGTACCGAAAGAAATGGGTCTACTTCGTTCATTTTTCTTGAATTGAACGCAAACAATGGTAGTCTCGCAATCTGTGTTTCCGACTCTTTGAGTCCAATTATCTTTCTCGTCCATTTTTCTATTGTTTAGATAATATGTAATTTTTCTTAAGCGATCTCATCTTCGCTACTTTTTTATTCATTGTTCTTTCCACCCTTTTCCTATTTTTTGCTATCGCGACTACAACCACATTCTTTCATTCGTACACCACCACTATTTCTCAACAAATTTCTTTCTATTTTTTCCCTTGTTTGCTTACGTTTCAACCCACCCCCTTCAATTCTTCGTATCCTTTGATAACCAAATCACATTATTGTTCTCTCATTTTGTCATCCCTAAATCGTATTCTTTTCCGTTTCCTCGCCTTTGGCAATCAACCAGAGTGGAAGTAGGAGGGAAGGTTGAATGTAGTGTCTGGCGGTGGCTGGTAGGTGTCCACAATGATAAGAAGAGTCAATGACACGTTGGATGATGATTGTTGTGGGAGACGGTGGCTGGTAATGACGGAAATGTGAAGTCGATGATGAACGTCGGCGTTATTTTTCTCAAGAGGACTCAGACATTTTTGGGAACGATTTGCGAATTGTTGGAATATATATTCCATATAAAACATCATCTTTTATATTCCAGCATTACAATTCATGCTTGTAAGTCCATGGAATCGGGTATATAATGAAAATATTGCTGTGATAGAATAAAGGGATTCATTTTCGGACAAGTATCGTGTAAACGTGAGTACAAAAAATAAGATAGTTAAAATAATACATTGTAAAAAGAAGAAATTAAGTTTTATTTAATGATAGAAAAATTTATCATCGGGAGTCTCCATCGGTGATCCAGCACCAAATTGGAATCCAATGAGGGTATGAAAGTGTTTTTTTCTTTTTTTGGCAAAATAAGTTTGTGTTCGCATTGAATTTTCAGGAGCCTCCTCTGTAAGACTGATAGATCAGTGTTTCGGGTTCGAAAATGACTAAGGCCATTATTCCCGTAATGTACACGTAAAGCATGTTTTATCACAGAAGGTGGCGATGAAGGTATTGATCCACCCTACTGAATGATGAGATTCAGCGCCGACCAACACGTCTGATAGCGGGTTTTCCTTAACCAGGTATCCCACAAGCGCGGTCACCGGCTCAGCCGGACAGGCACCACGTCCCCGACTGGTCTCCCGAAATGTGTGGTAGAGTGTTACATGTAAGTGTCAGTGTGTATAAGTAAGGGAGTGAGGATAGAACAAGAAAGAGGAAGGAATGAACACGGTCCGTCACCCGTTTGTTAGGATACTGCTCCAGCATTCACCTGGTGTTGATCGGAGACCCTACGGTAAACTAACGGTAAATCAGAGCAGCCGATCACAAGAATTCTCCTTCAGGTCTATTCGACTTAATTATCTATCCAGAATCGAAAATATCGCCATCGTCGGGACTCGAACCATAGGGCCTGTCGGTGCCATGACGTCAATTGATACCCTGAGCCACGTAAGCCGGCGCCTCCGTGAGATACGCCTGAATTCAGCGCTGGGCCGTGACAGTGAGCGACCGTGGCTTGCCGGCGGCGCGGGCGGGGGCAGGGGGTGGCGGCGCGTGCGTGCGGTGGCGCTGGCGGTGGCGGCGGCGCCTGCATTATTGAGGGTGGGGCAGCGGCGGCAGGGGGCAGGCGCGCTCGTTGGCTCGCGTGCGGCGCGCGCATATCCTGGCGGCCGCGATACTTTGCGGGGAGATGAGTCCGCCGCGTCAAAAGACCCTCTGCGGACGCCCCTCCGCACCGGCCGCGCGTCCACCCGTCCGTCCAGCCGTCTCCCCGCCCGCCCTCCCGCCCGCCCGCCCGCCCGCCCGCCCGCCCACCCTCACGCCCGCCCACCCTCGCGCCCGCCCGCCCACCCTCGCGTCCACCCGCCCGCCCGCCCGCCCGCCCGCCCGCCCGCCCGCCCGCCCGCCCGCCCGCCCGCCCGCCCGCCCGCCCGCCCGCCCGCCCGCCCGCCCGCCCACCCACCCTCGCGCCCGCTCGCCCGCCCACCCACCCTCGCCCGCCCGCCCGCCCGCCCGCCCGCCCGCCCGCCCGCCCGTCGCCCGCCCTCGCGCCCGCCCGCCGCCGCCCCGCTCCTGCCCGCTCATCCCACGCCCTCGCGCGCCGCATTCCGTATTAATGGTGCGCGCTCCTCGCTGGCCACGCGCGCGCCGCCCTCCCGCCGCCCACGCGCGCGCCGCTCCTCGCATGCGACGCGCGCCGCCCACCCCGCCCTCCTCCTCCGCCGCTCGCCCCGCGTGGAAGGGTTCGGTAACATTTCGCCTTTGAAAGAGCCCTCTCGTGGCAGTCAAGCCACCCTTTTCGTAGCCCTTTCCCTGAAAATGCTTTCCGAACACGGTGGGCAAACCTGTCCATCAGATTTTAGGCGACGCTCAAATGATTGTGCCTTTAAACATGTAGCAGCAAAAATGCTTTTCCAAAAAGTACTACATACATTGCTGAAGGTCAACAAATATAATACTCTCATCTGACACTAAAGTACTAGTGAGTAAAATAATAATAATAATAATAATAATAATAATAATAATAATAATAATAATAATAATAATAATAATAATAATAATAATAATATAAACAAAAAATCTTCCCAAATATCACGAAAACAGAGTATACACAGATACACAGTACAGTAGTTTTTTACATACCAAAAAAAAAAAGAAATTCCGTAAATACGAAGTATTTAATGACAGTGGCCGCTTCCTTGCATCCTTGCTCTCACATGACATCAGATGTTTTGCAAATACACTAGGTATGCCAATTCAGTTGGTTCGGGCAGTAAGAGAATTATCGGAATAACACAATCACATTAGTGCATTTTCAGTCCAAATTGAAATAGTTTTATTATTTTCGTATTTTTCCAAGTTCCTGGATATTTTACGGGCACCTCTCACATTGCTAGTCTGCATAATTTTGTTTCAATTTCTGCGCTTATTAGTAATTAGTAGGGGGGATTTTAATGAAATGTCGTTTTTTCTTTTCACTTTAGCGGGCAACAATGGCGTTTAGTATAGAAATTCATTTTATCTTATGACAAAAGGAAATTGCCCATTTTTATCGATCATTATTTTGCATGTTTGGTCAATTTCGACTAATAAATCATTTTTCACCTTTTCCCGACATTTTAATGCATTTTATTTACTTATTTCATCGATTTTAATGTCGTATTTAATGTAACATACTTCAAATAATATTTATGAGATGCAACAAATATTCTTAATAGAATTATTCAGTAGTCTATTGGATTTGTTTGCTCAGAAATTGTTTTGGCAGCCGTTGTGATTATGTAATTCTTGTGACATATATCTATTGCCGGTTGCACTATTGCCGGTTTCGCCGATTTTAGGGTAGCTAAAGACAGAGATTTCTTGGTAAAATACAGTCCAAACTAAAAGTTTGCAAGCTGAGTTCACTGGAACGAATAGAAGAAGTCTCAATTACATCAATAATATACAGCTTGAGTTTTTCATCCGAATTGGTTTTGATACGATTTTTTATGTCATTTTTCTTTGGTTTTAGGGCATTTTGAAAGCATTTTAAGACAATTGTATTGATCATTTTTGGCGATGTTTTAGGTCATTGAAATCCGCCCCCTAGTAATTAGTAATAGAGATATTTTATATCATTGGTGTGTGATATTTTGAATAATTATTTTTTCCTTTGATCATGATGAGTCTTTAAGATTGGATCCTGACTCAGAATAAGTATTGTGATTTGTGGCTCTCTAAGCACTAATTGAATTATTGCAAAACTTGATCTTTAAAACCAAGAGTTACGGAAATACGTATGATAGGGCTGAGGCAGGTACATTTCCTGTAGTTATTCCTACTGAAAATCCACCGCTGATGCAATAAGTCCGCTAATGTACGTACTAATGTTTTTTTTGTTGGTTAACCGGCTTATGCGTCTTTGAGCATTCACTGATGTCACTGAAATACCTATGATCGAGAGTTCCGAAGGTTCGAGTCCCGACAGTGGCAGGATATGCACAGCTAGGTAGAATTCAGCCGATCCCTGAAGAAGAATCCTAGATGACGGCGGCCGCCGTGGTTTCTCCGATCACCACCAGACGAATGGTAGAACACTACCTTAAAAAACGGGTCACGGACCACGCGCGATCTTTCCTTTTTCTTCCTTGCCTTGACCCTTACTTACACTTACATTGACATACACTCCACGACCATACTTGTCGGGAGACCCGTCAGGAACTTACAGCTTGTCCTGGCTGAGGTAGTGACCCGATGGTGGGAGATTACCATGCTGGCCCACAACCCCGCAATCTGACGTGTAGGTCGGCGCCCGATCTCGACATCCATTGGAGGAAGAACCCCGACAATTCCCACGATAGAAATCTTGCACTACACTTACGGGACTGATGACCGTAGCAGTTGACATGCCCAGAAACTCCAATCAATCAAGCAATGTTTGTTGTTAAGTAAATAAAAAATAAAATAACCAAGAAATAATAATTATTAGTCAATAAATAGTTAATTTTAATTGGAATAAGATTATGTATTGTGTAGTTCACACATATTAAGATATAACGATTTGATTTAAAATTAATTTGAATTTTTGTATCGACTGTTTTTTTGACGACTGCCAGTATTTTAATTTTTTGTTCATTCGCGATCTTTCACAAAGAACGAGAGAGCTCTGACGTGCAGATATACTTTCCGTCGCAATCTGCGATCTTTTAGGCGAAACAGGCAATGGGCACTCCTTGATTGCACCTGCCGCTCCTGTCCGTGGGGACCGGGCGAGGGGCCTGCGTCGCCAGAATTCGTCCGCCAGGTGCTGCTCACGCGATGTCCATTGATTTCACCTTCGGACGGCAAATTGGAAATTGAGAGGGAGTTTCTTCTTTGAAATTTATGAATTCCGTTTTCTCGTTTCGTTTTCGAGAAGATTACATACCACGACAATTTCCTCTAGGGAATAATGCTAGTTGGAAAACGACATTTTACATTTAACTGATATAAGCATGTGTTGTTGCATTGTTACATATTATAATGGTTATGCGATGTTAAAAGTTGACATGTTTTGACTACAAGCGTTCAACATCAAAATTGCAAATAACATGTGAGGATTATGTTCTATGTATGAGAAACATTTATTACAAGTCTTGTATCAGATATAAATCACAAATTTGTTCCTTTTATAAATACTAACATTAAAATTGACATGGTTCAGTTTTTTAAACATATATTTCAACATGCTCATATAATTATGAATAGGCTATGTAACTTTTAAAGTTTATAGGTAGTGATCGGTGGTTGTAGCGACAGCTTTAATTATGCCTGTATACTATTTTTTTAACACGACTGAATTGAATAAAGAAAATAGTTACTCATATAAATACGGAATACGCAGATACCGACGTGGATAAGCATAGCTCAAAACAAAGAATGTAACACACATGCTCCTAAATATTGAACGCTATAGTTAATTTAATGTCAGAATAATATAGATACAATGTATGATGTAATCCTTAAACTTATTGTTCTTCTGTTATTGGAGTTGCAACAACCTCAGATAATTATTCTATGTACGTCTCGTCCTCACAGACGTTATATTTTCCCTGTTAGGAAAATGAAATCAGATGAGCAAAAACAAAGTTTAATGACATAAAATCGACCGAATTTTCCCCAAGTAATAATACAATCGTTTGATTGATTGATTGTTAGTGATTCCAGGCGCGTTGACTTCTACGGCCATTAGTCCCGCAAGTGTTGTGTATGTCTTTCTCGGGAGGTCGTGGTGTTCTTCCCCCGCTTGATGGAAAGATCCGGCGCCGCCCTACCATCGGCTAGCCAGTAAGGCACCGCCTCAGCCGGGACAAGCTCTAAGCTCCCGACCTGTCTCCCGGTAATTGTGGTAGTGTAGTGCATGTTAGTGTAAGTGGGTGTAAGGGGAGAGGGTAGGACAAGGAAGAGGAAGGAGCGATTCCGCGCGATTCCTGGCCTGTTTGTTAGGGTACTGCACTGGGATTCGCCTGGTGTTGATCGGAGAAATCACGGAAAACTACCGATAAGAGCAGCCGGAGGCTAGAATTCTCCTCCAGACTGAATACGACCTAGTGGACAAGCTATTATCGAAAATCCTGCCACCGTCGGGACTCAAACCTAGGACCCCCGGTCAGAGGGACTGCAGTGACATCAGTTGATGCCCTGAGCCATTCCTCTCAGTAAAATAGTTTGAATTCTTTCATTTTTAGGAAACAGTCAGTAATGATCATATAAGACGTTTATTCGAACTCCTCTGAGCTCATTGGAAGTGCAAGCGTTTTCGAGAGTCAAGTTCACTGTATGGATCTCTTTGAAAAAGTCTCACTTCCCAGGCCTCCGGCCATGGCGGCAGAGTAGTGAAGTGGAGCGCTCGTGCGACGGCGAGGGCGGCGAGGGCGGCGAGGGCGGCGAGGGCGGCGAGGGCGGCGAGGGCGGCGAGGGCGGCGAGGGCGGCGAGGGCGGCGAGGGCGGCGAGGGCGGCGAGGGCGGCGAGGGCGGCGAGGGCGGCGAGGGCGGCGAGGGCGCGAGGGCGGCGAGGGCGGCGAGGGCGGCGAGGGCGGCGAGGGCGGCGAGGGCGGCGAGGGCGGCGAGGGCGGCGAGGGCGGCGAGGGCGGCGAGGGCGGCGAGGGCGGCGAGGGCGGCGAGGGCGGCGAGGGCGGCGAGGGCGGCGAGGGCGAGGGCGGCGAGGGCGGCGAGGGCGGCGAGGGCGGCGAGGGCGGCGAGGGCGGCGAGGGCGGCGAGGGCGGCGAGGGCGGCGAGGGCGGCGAGGGCGGCACGCGGCCGGACGTGATCGGCGCGCCGCGTGACAAATCGGCGCCGCGCTAATGGATTGAGACCTCATCGGGCGCCGCCCCTCGCGCCGCCGCCGCCCATTGTGCAGATCGCGACGCACCCGGCGCTTCGCCCGCAGCCCCTCGCCGGCGCCCCTCGCCCCGGCGACGCTACCCATTCAGCCCCTGCCTGCGCCACCCGCCGCCACCACCCGCCACCCGCCACTCAACATTCGCACGCTAAGCCACTGGGGGCGACTCGTTGTGGAACGCAAGTCCAAGTCCTAACCTTCTGACGTGGAATTCGTGCCGAACGACTTCTTGTTTTCCCTGAGGCTCATTACACATCGTTCATATCACATTATGTAATCAGCTACCCAATAAAATCATTCACTAATTTTCAGATATAGCCTTTAGACTTAGGCACTGGTTTCATGATAAGTAGCCCATCCACTACTTTCACGATCTACAATCAATTGTGCTTGGGTACTCATCGTCCATTCCCTTATATTTCTCATTTCTCTGATTGTCTGCTCATTCTGTACCTTTCTCACGCAGTCCTTTCTTGCCCTACACTACACGCGGACACTGCCACTTCCACGTCAACAAAGATCTCAGTGTTACTTTTAAAATTCACCTAAACTTGCATCGCGAGAATACGTTTCACTACTGCCGTTACAGTAAAAGACTTAGCTATCCTCTGTCGACCTAATGTCATCGCTGTTACTGTCTCCATCAGCGAATGTTGAGTGGCCGTCATCGGAACTTCCACCTCCACCACTCTCTTTCATCCTCCTCACAGTTGCTGGCATCGACTCAAGAAGCGTGAACATCGCCGATTCCGCACGGGCCTCCCCTGGGCCTGGGCCGCCGCTCCGTCCGCGAACACAAAGCCCCCGCGCGCCATAAAGGCACCCGACGCGACGCGGCGCGGCGCGGCGACGTTTTTCTCGTGCGCGTGCGTGCGTCCAGGAAGCGCGCGGGGCGGCGCGGGCGGCGGCGGCGGCGGCCGGGATGTGGCCACTTTGTAGCGCCGCTTCCGCCGCCGCGGCGTCGTGAGTCAGCCGGCGAGTGTTGTTTGCATTGCGGGGGCCCCGGGAGCGCCAGGCGGGCGCGAGGGGGGCGTTGCCCGCCCAGAGGCCCACGGCGCGGCGCGGCGCGGCGCTGGCGACGCCGAAGATGGCCGCTATTGTGATGCAGAGCGCGCGGCCGTCTCCCGCCGGCGCCTGCTTCCGCCCGCTGAGCCAGCTTCCGGATCGTATTTCGCAGGCGCGTGGCGCCGCCGCCGGCCCGCCCGCTCCCTCGCGCGCCCGCGGCGCTGATGGCTGCGAGGGCGCCGGCAGGGCGGCCGGCCGGGCGGCCGGCGCGGGCGGGCGCGGGCGGGGGAGAGGGGCGAGGTCAGGGAGGCGAGGAATCGCGCACCCCCCAGTGCCGCTTCTCAATTGCTTACGCGCCGCGGCTGGCGTTGCCGGACGAAAGCGCGGTTCAAGGTTTACTTACTGGGACACGTGCAAGTTCTTGGATGAGCGTAAATTCCAAGAGCGTGTTCGGATGAGCGTAAATTCCGAGACCTTGTTAGGATGAACGTAAATTCCGAGAACCATTAATGTGACACAATGTAAATGTTATAATAAAAGTAGCATATTACGAGAGAAATGGTTTTAATTGATGACAGGCCGAAGCTCCTGAAAACAGGGATATTTTATAAACTAAGTTAATAATGTCATGACAATTCCAAGGAGAACTGCAGGGTGGAAAATGAGAAAGCTTGGTAGAAATATAATTGTTCGCCACCAGAATAGCAGGAAACTAGGTGCATAATTTAAATTACAGATTTATTAAACAACTAACGGAGGAATGAAATTAGTGGTCAAAGTTGCACTTAATATTCTTTAGTGTATTTTCATAAAAGAATTTCTGTTTATCTTCATTCTATAATCGCAATAATGTATTATGTAATATTATTAACGCCTCGATTTTGTATTTATCTCAGATATTTTGTACAATTATTTTTATCATATTATATTTTTATACTTTATTTATGTACAAAATCTTGGTACAAATAATTGAGTATTGGAGACAACATGATGGAAATTACTTGGGACAGTAATTTCACTGTAAAATTGCTTAGGTTCGTAAACATGATGAACGAATAATTTAGAAACTTTGGAGACTTGAGAAAACTGTTGTCACATGTACGGTAATGTGTAAATATTTTCCGTTGTGATGTGTTGACTATCAAGTGGAAATCTCAGTTATTCTAATTTTTAACTTAATATCGTACCAACAGAATTGGTCAGCAATATTGGACTTTTTGTTGACTTCCAATAACGATGTCTTTTGTTGATTATGAAAGTAAAATTATCTAATATCCTTAAATGGCAGAGATAATTGTCATAAATATCAGTCTTAAGAGGGTTTGATTTCACGTTAGTTACTCTCTATTTTGTAATGATTTCCTTGTATATCACCTTGGGGAGTCTCTCAGAAAATCGTGGAGCCGATTTGAGAAGCTCCTCTCTGAACGGCCCCTGCGAGGCTGTCGCTCGCGCCCTTTCCTCCCGCGGAGCGGCTGGCGATTCCTTAACGTCGTGGACCAAGGCGGCCTGCCTACGGCGGACGGGCCGTGGGCAGCCGCCGCCTAATTGATCGATGCCCGAGCGGCCGGCGAGTGTGGCGGGCGCGGCGCCGCCCGGGCGGCGGGACCCCGCGCGCCTCCGCGCCGCCGCCGCCAGGAGGGGCTTGAACCCGCGACCACCCGCGCGCGCGTCGCCGCGCCGGACCCCGACCGTACGTCAACAACTACAGTCGCAACCGCTCCGCCCCGGTCGCCGTTGCCACCGCCGCCGCTACCGCTACGGCGGCCGACGACGCGTCGACTGCAGCGCTACTACCATCGTTCACTCCCCCCTCGCTCCACCGGTGCGGCGTCTCCACCGCCCGCGGTAGTCGTTCTCCTCACTGGTCATACCGTTCTTATCTTCTTCATGACAACGCTCTTGTTCGTCTTTCATCTCATTTCTGTATTTCTTATCATCACTTCTTCCTTTATCCTCCGCCTCGCGTAGATACCCCATCGGATGCACCGACCGCAACATGTTCACTTTCCCCATTTGCCAGCGCCGTATCTCCAACAACTCCGGTGGCGTCTTCAACATCGTTATCATTGCTGGCTGCCTGGTCACCTCCAAGGATTCGTTTCGCAAGGATGCTTATTGCTGTCTTTATTTTATCTAATCATTTTTACATTGCTACTTCTATTGGCGAACCGCCGACATTGCTTTACCTGATACTATCCCTTCCACAATTACCATCCACACCTCTGTTCGCAATTCTGCTATCATTAACACGGCCACAGTTATTCCATTAGCACAGCAACTACCTGCGTCTCCACCGCTCGTGTGGGCTCCATCCCCGCCACCGCCGACGTTCCCTCCCGTGTGTCAGCAGCCGCTCGCTACCGGAGAAACGAGCCGACCCCTCTATAAATTAGGGAAAATATAGATTCCGGGCGCGGCGGCGCGCTGTGGCGCATTCTTGCGGCCGGTCGGCGCGGCGCGGCGCGGTGCGGCGTGGCTCCGGCGGTGGGCGCCGCGGTGGCGGCGGCGGTGGCGAGGTGTCGCGCGGGCGGCCGATAACCGGCCGATAGCACGGCATTCCGGCCGGCCGCCCCCACGCACCGCCGCCGCCGCCGCATTCCGCGCGCGGCCCCCGCGCCCCGCCCCCGCCTCTGCCCCCGCCGCCGCCGATGGGTATTAATGCGCGGCGGCGGGTGCCTCGGAGCAACGAGCGCCGCTGACAGCTTACACGAGAACACAGGACTCCGGCGAGCGCCGCACCGCGCGCGCCCCCGCGCTCCGGTCTCAATTAGCACCGCGCGGCCACTGCGTTGCGGCTGCATCATGCGGCTGGGCGGGGAAGGTACAAGACGAGGCGGGACGTGATGGGGAAGAACACTGGGGAGCGGGGAGGGTGAAGAGGGCCGGGCAGGGAGAGTTTGGAGGGCGTGGCGGGGCGTGGCGGGGCGTGGCGGGGCGTGGCGGGGCGTGGCGGGGCGTGGCGGGGCGTGGCGGGGCGTGGCGGGGCGTGGCGGGGCGTAGCGGGGCGTAGCGGGGCGTAGCGGGGCGTAGCGGGGCGTAGCGGGGCGTAGCGGGGCGTGGCGGGGGGCGTGGCGGGGCGTGGCGAGGCGTGGCGGGGCGTGGCGAGGCGTGGCGGGGGGTGGCGGGGCGTGGCGGGGAATGGCGGGGCGTGGCGGGGCGTGGCGGGGCGTGCGGAGGGAGCGTGCGTGTGGGCGGCAAGCAGAGGAAATCGGAAGGAGAGCGCTGCGCATATGGGTACGAGATAGCTTTAAGGTGGAGATACGGGAGATAGCGTGACGAATTGGGAATTGGGACCACGGCAAGAGTGGCCGTGGGTGGTCGAAGTGGATGGCGGTGATAGTTGTAGGGGGCTTGAGTGCAAGCACTTTCAAGAGTAACTCTCGGATTCGCTGCCAATGCATTCAGCTATTTCATTTTGCGTACATCGTCTATCAGTTCATGTTACAGCAAATCTTCTATTGTTTGAGCATTTAGAATACATTGAATATGGCTCGTTTCCATTTGGTGTTGTTTTCCTGGATCATAGAACTAATGTTTCAAGGATTCACTTTTCAAATAAATAATCCTAAATTTATAGAATTAAAAATCATTTGTAATTATTTTGTGGGAGAAATATGGATGTTTCAATAAAAAGAAGGTCAGTACAATCTTAGTAAGATGATCGAGGACAATATCTGTGGGATAATGATTCATTTTTCGTTATTTTTCCTGCCACCTTGAAAGCGTTGTGATTGCTTTCATAATTTTTCATCATTTTTATAAAATCCTTCTGATATTTAAGTTCATGCCGAGCCCGAACTTTATTCTTTTAATCTCAACTGTGTTATCGTTATCTGCTTAAAATATCATACTGAAGGGTTGTTAAAAGAATCGAATGAGTTTTTCAGTTGTATACGTCTGTAGAGTATAATGTACTTGAAACAGAAATGACTATCAACACTTAGTTCCACTTCCTTTTTATTCCTTATTTACATAAAAAAACAACTATTTCTATATTGCTTCTGTTTCATAATCTTGAACAGCTTCAAATTTTGACTGCAATTTTCCACGACTTTTCTGTAATTGTTTAACTATTTTAGTAATTACTTGATTATTTTATTTAATAGAATGCAATTCTTGTAATTATCAATTTCAAATATCCTTAATTCATTATTATATAAAACAGAATTTTTAATTAGTTAATTTTTTCCCGTTACCTAACCCAATTATTCTTATTGGTGGCGTTTGAGATTCAAAAAATGAATGGCCTGCACCAGCAAAAATGCTGCTGAACAAAACTTCACAATATGGGTTTCCAGAAATTGACACGCACGGCGCTCAAGAAGAATAAATAAAATACTCTCTTTCAACACTGCAATAAACTAAATATTTTAACAAAAACAGTCTTTCCGATTACTGCAATAATATAGTATAGTGTAATATACATAAAATCAAGAGTATCAAAAAGTTATAAGTGAATAAATGTTATAAATATTTAATGTCGGGCGGTCTCTTCTTCAGAGCCTTGCTTCACATGAGGTCAGCTGTGTCGAAAGTGGTGACGAACTGAGTGTGAGCGGTTCAGTCGGAACGCGTAGAATGCGAATAGGCCAGATAACACAATCAAATAGTTCACTTTTCAGTCAGAATCAAGATTTCTAAGTTTTAGGGAACGAAATATAGACATCTCTCACGTGGCCGGAGGCTCTATACTTTTTCTAATTTCTGCGTACATTGTAAATTAGTAATAGAGATTTCTTTTTGTATTTTTCCCGAATTCCTGGAAGAAATGGAATCGAGATAAATGAAGGTGTAAAATTTAGTACATGTCATGGGAAGGCTCTGAAAAAAAAAAAGAAATATTTTTGGATGTGTTTTTTGCAAACCCTCAACAAAAATTTCATTGGAATCTTTCAATTAGGGCGCCACCTGCTAGTTTTTCCTCTCTCAAGTTCGATAGATCGATCTTCACTCTTGTAGTGTGAGGAGTAATGTAACCGTCCCTATGCCTCCACGGCAGATGGTGACGGCAGATACTGGATCGGCCATGCCTATCGCTCGTTTCACACAGCAGTCGACGCTGCACCGGAATCGCCGGATCGGTATCTCTTCTCTCGGAGGGTTGTCGGGTTGCAGCTGCCGCATCCCCAACCACTGCCTGCCACGAGCTGCCGTCACGAGTGTCCGCAGCGCCACCACCAATGCTGTCTGAACATTCGATTGATTGATTTTTTCGTGTTTCCGGGCGCGTCAACTACTTAGGTCATTAGTCCCGTTAGTGTAGTGCATGTTTTTTCTGGGGAGATGGCGGTGATCTTCCCCCGCTGGATGGCGAGATCCGGCGCCGACCTACCGTCGGCTAGTGGGGTTTCCCCCTAACCTGGACTCTCCCACCAGCGAGGTACCGCCCCAGCCGGGACAAGCGCTAAGCTCCTGACCGGTCTCCTGAAATATGTGGTAGTTAGAAAGTAGTGCATGTTAGTGTAAGTGTGTGTGTAAGGGGAGAGGATAGGACAAGGAAGATGAAGGACAGATCGCGCGCGGTCCATGGCCCGTTTGGTAGGGTACTGCTCCGGCATTCGCCTGGTGTTGATCGGAGAAACCACGGAAAACTACCGATCAGAGCAGCCGGCCGCTAGAATTCTCCTCCAGACAGCAGCTGAATTCGACCTAGCTGAAAAGCTGGTGTCGAAAATCCTGCCGCCGTCAGGACTCGAACCTAGGACCTCCCGGTTAGAGGCGCTGCAGTGACATCAGTTGATGCACTGAGCTACCGCTACCGGTCTGAACATTCGAGGTCGACGTCATCACCACTATCAGCAGCCATTTAGAGACACATGCGTGTTGGCGCTAACCAGAAGCTGCTCTTCCAATGCAGTTACGACCTTTTGCCCCCGGCCGCTCTCATCACCCCCTCTACCGCCTCCTCCTCCTTCTCCTCCTCCCCCTAGTATCACCTTACCACAACCACCGCTTTCATCGCCGTCAGAATCAAATTTATCATCACACCATTCGCATTCGTCAGTGTCGTGTCATCTACTATCTCACCATCATATTCCTACTATCCTATCACTATTCCTACAATGATGTATTTTAGTCTTTTATTCATATTTATTAAATATACCATTACCATTTCAATTTACGATCATTTCAACTGACGCCATTGACATTACTAGTGCTAGGGCTACATTGCTAGTGACATTGAAAGATTCATCATTTTCCAACCTCAATCTTACGTTTTCTTGCCTTGTTTTTACACATTTTTCTTGTAGTTTCGAACCATGTACTTGCTGTAACTGTCGCCTCCGCAGCCTACATTACCACTGTAACAATAAGAATTATTGCCATTGCCACTAACTTCATGGATACTCAACACACCTCATTACCTCCATGAGTCCTCATACTGATTCTGATAACTACAGTGATAATATTTAACTCCAATTCAAATACCCGCCCTTAAATCATCACTATCAGGACTGTCCAAGTTCTTTGTGAGTATCCCGCCCTCCTCCCAGGCGAACCTCCCCAGCAGAGGCCCTGCGCTGCCTGCCGGAGAAGGGTCTCGTTAGGAGGGACCCCGAGTATTTCTTGGTCGAGCGACTGCAGGCGCCGCGCCGCCCGCCAGGCTCACCGCCGCCGCCGCCGCCGCCGTCGCGTCGCCGCCGGGGACCAACTTGGGCGCCAGACTGTGGCCGGTCGGCGGCCTAATCTCTGGGCTGTATCTGTCTGTTAATATAAGCTCTTTGACAAGTCCGGCGGCGGCGGCCGCGACGGCGAAAAAACAGTTGCACCTCGTCGGCGAGCGTCGTTAATCAAGCGGTTCCTCTGGAAAAGTAGAAAAAGGTCGAGTCGGCAGCCGACGGCCAGAAAGTGAGGGGACGCGGCGTGGGAGAGAGACGGGGGCGGGGGGAGGGGAGAGAAAAAATTTCTCATGGCGACGGAGCCGCTCGATGGAGCCTCCGAAGAACGAGAAACTGAGAGAGAGGGTGAGAACGGACGGAAAAACGTACACCATTCTCGACGCCACCTTCGCTTCCATTGTCACTGATAACCGTTCTTCGCCGAATCCGCTTTTGTACTACAGTGGTTAGCAATTCACCATCTCGGTTTTATCTTTCTTCAAATAATCTTCAAGTTTCTTAGTGCTCGCACAACTTTTCTCCCGCTTTCTGTCTCTTCGTCTTGTGACGTGCCGTTCTTGCACATGATTGTCTGAATTTCTTTGTCGACTTTTATCAATATTACCTACCTATGTATCTACGGTGCCCTGTGTTTTCATCATTGGAATTGTTTCTTTCTCATTCTCATACTTTTGCTTTTATCACCCATCTATCGCCGTTTTTACATAATGTTTATTAAAATTTATCTTCTTTGCTTCTTTTGTACTGGCAGCTATCTGACTTTCAACTTACATGCTTCTTTTGACATTTCACGACAGGTTTTCTCCATATAATGATTGTGCCGCACTTTACTACACCGGATTTGATTAATATTTGCTAGCCTGTCCGTCTCTATAAGTGATTAGTGAATCACATTTTCTTGATATGCTTTAGAGAAAAGATATTTCAAAAATACAAAATGTATTTGGAGGTTGGAAACGATATACTGTAATTATGCATGGCGCAGTAGCTTGATTTCTAATTGGTTTCTAGTATTCATTTTCTTTACATTTGTTATGAATTCTAGAAAGTCATATTATCTTCATTTAGTGAAAGTCCATAAACAGGTTCAGAAAAAGATACTTCCTGTTAAGTAATATTATTTTATTATAGATATGGGGATAATCAAACCACAATAATACAATACAATAATAATTTATTATTGTGGTTTGATTATCCTCATATCTATAATGGATTACCACAAGATATCGGCTACCACCACGGAATTTACTATTATTTTAGTCTATCTTCAGATATTCGCGGACTCGGTTGTCGAGACGCATGCTCTCTGAGAAGTACTCTTCTTGAGGATACACCTATTCTGATGTTTGCTATCCTTTTTGTCACAGGCCTCATTTTTTCATTTCATTTTTCAGAACTGAAAAGAATTACTCGGTTGTTGCGACTACCTGGCCGTCCTTGTCATTGTTTTCCTTTTCAATTTCTGACCTCGTTGACAGTGTCCAAAAGTAAAAGATATACTTGTTGGAGGTTAACTCGTTTTTCCGTTTTGCGAATTCGTTTTCTCCAACGTAAACAAGCCGTAATTTTTAGAACTCATCCAAATAAAGTACTTATATTTTACCAAATGATTCCTACTGAAGATTGTTGACATTGTCCTTGAAAGGTATAAAAATTGGTTTAAAACGATTTTAAAAATATTTATTGACTGTTTACCACGTATCTTTCATCTATTTCCTTCCAATGTCTTTGCATACAGCCCCAAAATCTAAGATAAAAAGAAGAAAGAATTGATTTACGAATCTTTCATTTAGTTTCTCTACGTATCCGCGAAATGTCGTTGAAGCGTAATATTAATCCCAGAATATTAGGAATTAAAATTCCAAAATTTAAAAAAAAAATATTTTTTTTATTCGATGTGTATGTTTGAAACATTTAGAAATGATGGAAGAGAGATTAATTGTGAAAAATTAAATTCAATATTTTAATAGCAAGTACAAAATAAACCTTCGATGTGTTTATTGCCTACAGTTTTAGATTAATGTGAAACAAAAAGTGCCTTTCAGAACATTAATTTCCTGTTTACGAAGAGTTTCACGAAAAATAGTAATTAGAACAGTTCAGGTGAGTTTTTGAAAATTTGTTCGCTTGGGGAAGATAACTTCTGACAACGATGTTACAAACATGACTTGTGCGTGAATTGTTTATGGATTTTTAATTTTAATTCTTCTTGAGTATTAGTGCGCGATGTGAAGTGATTTTCTGCGGATCGTATTCTTCTCAACAGAATATTTACAAGTTAATTACAAGTGAACTGATTGGTTCACTTAGTCACTTTTTAATGACACGTTGGTGTTTTTTTGAAGAATTGTTACGCATTACGTGTGTCACTTATTGTGCAAATAAGCGTCTTAATGAATCACCTTATCATGGGGAACAACGCCATAAACACGTAAACTAGTAAATCGATAAAATATCAATTTTGGAGTAGTAACTTCTGCTGACAAGCTACTGGAAGATAGAATGAATTGTGATGCATAGTTACATTCGTAAGCTTTCAATAAATCAATAGAATATATAGTGTTGATTGAATTGCTGCATGATCAATTACAATTACAATACGAAAATCATCCAAATTTATTGATAAAAATAGAATAGAGAGTATTTAAAAACGAATAGTTTTGAAATGCGCTTCATTCATTGATTATCATGTATGTTATCATGAATAATGTGATCAAGTGTCCTGAATGATTACTTTTGATCTGCTGTAAGAAGTTATTCGTCTGAATACGCTTTTCTATTTCCAACACTATTATGTTGAAATAATTTATAGGAAATGCGGCCTAAAAGAAAAAATATATGTTGTAGGAAATATATTCTACAACTAGTCATGAAGTTATGCTTCAAAACTCATGCTCATGACCTGGAAGCGCAGCGTTTTTTGTCAACTTTCTCCACAGGCTCAGCATCGACAGTGTTCCTGTGTCCTTTAATGGAGGTGGGTTGAGGGCGAGCCGATTCCCTTGTAGGGGCTGGCCGCGCGCTCAAACAACTGCCCGCCCTCCCGCCGCGCCGTCGCAAGCGGCGCCAGTGCTGGCGGGGCGGGGCGAAAGGGAGGGGGCGGGGACGCCGTGCTCCGCGGTACCAGATCGACCGCCCAGATAGCGCTGGCGGCGGCGGCGGGTCCGGAGCGCTGGAATTTGCTTGGAATCCGCTGCGTTTACATACCTACAGATTGGTTCCCCGGAGCCTGGTCTCACTGCCGCTGCCATGGGCGGGATTAAGAAATTGTGGGCGCGCGGCCGCAGCCGCGGGCTCTCCGCCCGGACGCCCTCTCGCTGGGCGGGAAATCCAACGGGTGAGCGGAATGCCCCGTCATGCGCTCCGGGGGTGGGGGTGGGGTGGGGGCGGGGCGGGGGTGGGGGTGGGGGATCGGGATGCGGGTGCGTCCGATGCGCACATGAAACAATAGACTGCGGTGATGCAATCGACTCTTCTGGCGCTGTAGGACGCTCTCGCTCCCACTCTTGAAGTTCTTGAATTCATAACAAATGGAACTCACTGGAAAAATTAGCACTGCCAGATGTTTCAAAACATGAAAATGCCATTAGTTCCAATGAGTCACATCATATGGTGTTTTTTTAAAATTTATTTATTGATTTTGATGGATGTACATAGGTCAGTTGTAGTATAAACTTTACATATGTTTGATAGACTTACTTACTAACTTATATTTAAAACTTATTTCTAAGACTTAAATCTAACATAAGGTTGAGGATGCCCTATTGGGTCCTCTATTCTGGTTCAAATTCGGAGAAGGTTTTGAGGAATATATTGTAGGGGTATTTGTTTTTTATTCTGGTATGGTTCGGGTTTTTAGCGAGTCTAAAAGTTGCAAGGGAAGAGATTTGAAGTAAATAATAATAAAAGTTGGGGGCTAAGTATGTGATGTGATGTTCAATAAGTTCTAAGTTGAGTTCTTTGTGAAGCTGATGATTCGTGACAAACCACGGTGCATTGGTGATGGTTCTGAAAAATTGGTTCTGAATGATTTGTAATTTCTTTAGATTGGTTTTTGCGGAATTTATCTAGATGGGACAAACCATATGGTGATACATGAATGAGTTATCATTCAGAATCTATCAATGGTTCTTATCAATAACATCTTAAGAAACCTTTTATGTAGGGGTGCTGGATAATGCGACAATGGACGATATTATGACATTGTTTTAGTTGAGAGGTCACATGGCAACTATATACTGTTTTTATTGCCAGTAATTGTCCTTCGATAAATCGTTATGTTGATGTTCGAAATTGATTACGATATGTTGCAATGAAACGGGAAAATTATTCCGTTTTTATACTACCGAATATTCAACCAAAATTAATTTGATACATCGAACGGTATTATAAATTAAATACAATAATTCATTAATTTCATTACTGAGAGTATTTTTATGGACTCGTGATGACTTTCAAGGTCAGAAGACTGCGGTTATAATTTTAACAAATTTTCCAACGCATGTTGATGGTCATCCCGTATTCTAAGGACGGTTACATAGACGTGCCCGCTCACTCCTTATAGCTCACCGACGTGTAGGAATAGATGCATTTGAATCCATAGAAATATGTGCATAGTGCCTAGGCATAGGCCTAGGTGCATAGTGCTGGTGCATAAGAGTCCAACGTTCTAAAGTCACATGCACGCTGATGCTCATCCAGTATTTTTTTTCGTATTATTAGTTTATTTTTTAGTATTATTAGTAATTAAAGAGTTGAATTTAAAACTGGCAACTCAGCGTATGTTAGCAACAATAAATGAATAATTTCTCGCATTGGTGTGTTTAATTTCTATTTTACATCGTAAACGATAATATTTTCTTCTAAATCATAAAAAAATGCGAAGAAACTTAACTCATATATGCCTTCAATATGTACAAGCATAAAGTTTAAAAATGCATAGCTCAATTAACTGTCTCGAAGAAAAAGCAGAATTTCAAAACATTGAGTTACTTTAGTCAACGTATATAATTTATTACTATATTTTAAAAAAAATAATCATATATAGAAAACAGATATTTTAAAAAATCATATCGCATTTGAGAGTTTAAATTACTAACCTTAATGTGTTTTGTGTAAATTATTTCAATTTGTTATTTTGTGTGTGTGTGTGTGTGTGTATAATGATATTGACGTAAACTATTATAAAATGTAAAATTAACGTCACTGAGCGGAGGAAAATTTAAGAACCGATGATGTATACTAAATTGGTACTGTTAACTAGTACTTTACTAAAAGGAATACTTAGGAGATGAAGAGTCAGATGATACCTTGAGTTCAGTTTTGGAACTCCATATCTTCCTGGAAATCTTTAAAGAGATTTAAGACCTTCAGATTCTCAACTTGCTGCAGGTTTAAAAGGAGAAGGTATGATTCAAGTATAAAATATGTAATATAAGAATTCGTAACTATGTGAAAGCGAAATTCAAAAGAAAAATAAATATTAAACCTGTTTTTGTTTAATTTGTGCTTGTAAGAGGCCTTGTAAAAGAGGGTGAACAGATGACTAAATGTAAAAACAATACAAAACCACCTTTCGGTAAATGAGATTTGTGTTTCTTCAGTAGTTCTTGTATTATATTTCCACATAGTGAACTTGATGAGCACGCTTCACAAATTATATGACTGAGAGAAATATAATTGAGTGAGAGTATTTTGAAAGGATATGATGTATTTAATACCCGGACACTGGGAACATGTCCATTCCCCACCCTGGCCATTGGCTATAGTGTTGTGTATTTTCAAATTTTGAACAACAAAATCCTCCAACGCTACTAACTTCTGTTTTTTTCGATACTTTAAACTTCTGTTTTATTTTGTTTTCGCCATAGGTTTGCCACACAACAACGGTCTAGATCATATTTGTCCATTGTGCGTCTTTCTCTAGATGATATAATGTGGAATCTGATTTGTGGGTAAATTGTGGTTTGATGTAATTTTCTCTGATATTTACCGGATAATCTTAAAGTATGTGATACAAGCATGGTCTGACCCAATTGAGGATTTTCCAGCCTTCCAAAGTTCACCACTTCCAGGCGGATCAGAATTTGCGAATTTGGGTTTGAAACGTTAGTGCGCATAACGTTACCTTCTCAGTACTCTTCCCCACATTCCTTTCCAATGTATTTGTCAGTGGTATCGGCTCCCCTGTATGTGATACAAAGGGAAAGAAGAGTTGCTGTTCTAAACAACAATTTACGTAACATATTTACGATGACGTTCGAGAAAACGCAGTTTAGTAATTTTTTTGGAAAATGGGGTAACGTTGGTCAGGTAATTATAGGTAACAAAACTACAAACAAAATGTAGCTAATAATTTGGAAGCATTATCTGATTTACAGTGACGACAGGAAATTTTATTTCCACTTTTGTAAAAACCATTACAAGATTTAACTCCATCTAGATGTTACGCGGGTCAGATTAATTAATATTAGCCCAAATCCGCCCTTCGATGGGTGATTCCTATCAATGTCTTCCCACGGCCCTTAAAATGAAGTTTACGGTAGCTCCCACGAAGAGCCAATTGCCGTTTGAATTACTTAGTGCATCGAAGACGATGTGTGTGCCCTTCAGCTTTATGTGACAGTAGGGCAGCCAAGCGCCCGATCGTTGCCCCCAGGCAGCCGTCGAACAGGGAGGAATATGGAGCACCAGGCCGCGGAGGCGGAGGCGCAGAAGAGCTCGAAATAATCCGCGAGATGAGGGAAGTCAGGTGAAATTGGGATCGGAAGGAGGCGGAGGGGGAGCGGGGAGGCGCTCGAGAGCATTTGAATGGAGAGGGCGAGCGCCGGGCGAAGGCCGTGCCAGCGAGCGGGGGGAACTTTGTTACGGGAATTGCTCGAGGAGTTGTGGTATGTGTGTGTGTCTGTGGAGACTTCTGCAGAAGACAGACGGGCGAGTTGCGGCGGCGGCGATGTACAGTGGACGAAAATGTAATTTTAGATGCATCTCATTTTGGTTCACTTGAGAGTTTGCCGCCTGCACGTCACTGTTACGATATACATTTGTATTTATTTCTTGTTCATATCGATCCACATAATGCTTTTCCGTTCTAAATCAATGAGAATTTTGTTGTCAGGATTGGTGTTCACATCTCCTTCCAACCTTGTCTTTATTAGTTTTTAGCCGAAAATAATTTCCGTAACTGTATGTGCTATGAATGGCTAAAATAATATTTTCGAAACGTAATTAAAGGTATCGAGAAAAAATAAGTTAGTGAATATATATTAAATTTTTTAATGTTGTAATAAACGTCTAGTAATTTTACTAAGGCGTTTTCAATCAGTTTATCTTCCAGATGTTGAATACTGCAGCTACTATACCATAAATTCATCCCTATAGATTATTTATTATTTTACATTCAATTTTACATTTTAATTTCAATAAACTTTTCCTTTTCATTTACAACACCTTGACAAGAAAATGTTCTACACCTCCCAGTAATATGTAATTAAGAAGTATACCACAATGCAAGAACAATTTTCAACATGGAAGTAAGTGTTGCCGTGTTTCAGACCGGGTCAATATATGAAGCCGAGTAAAGAATGCGTCAGCGAAAACATTAAGGTGAATAGTAGTGTAGTGCAAACGTAATGGTGTAAGTCAATGAGAAAAAGAACGAAACAGGTCCAAAAAAAGAGGGTTAACAACTATGACCACTATTGACCTTATATTGACTTTTTAAACACCTTTATTTTCAGTCCGCTGATTTTACAGAGATTTCCAGGTCATATTACCAGAACTGAGGGCATAGGCAGGGGGAGTTCATTTATTCGAAGCCCTCTCTTACTTGTTAGATTTATTTTAATTTAACACTTGGAAATTTTTTGATTTTGAATTTGTAACTTCCTATTTTTTAATGTTATGTTTGTGTGTTTAAAAATCTTTTATATTAAGCTTTTATTCTTATTGAAGCGTATGGTAGGCGTAGGGTATCCTTGGGGTACCATAAAATAATTTTAATGTCCTTTGCTGAATGTCCTAGATTAAAGCTTTTTACACAATTTATCTTTAGTAAGTCCTCATAAAAGTTACAAATAAGTCCTCATAAAAGTTACAAATAAGTCCTCATAAAAGTTACAAATAATCTTCTAATGTAAGTATTCAAGTTTTCTATTTTCAGTTCTTTTCTAATTGATCTCTTTGACACGAATCTTGGGGTTTTAATTATACGCCATAAAAATTTATTTTGTAGTATTTGAATTACCTCTACGTTACTTTTGGCAGGCCCACCCCAGACAGGGCAAGCATAAGTAAGAGATGGTCTAATAATTGAATGTTGAATGAATAGATAGAGTCAACACAAAAGACTTAGTTCAATAATGCGGTGTCACACCAATATCAAGCAAGATGTAATTCTTGTCTTTTTCCTCAGAAGATAAAAAAAGGTGACGTACACTTCCGTGAACACCATAAACGCATTATAATCTCTGTACCTTCATTATTTAATCTAAGTATAGAAGTATGACATTAGCGCCGGTGTCATCAAACTATTAATATATTATCCAGCAATGGGAACAGTTGTTAACGTCTGCCCGTTCACATTCATATTTTCGACCACTGTGCGTAGAAGAGAAGCAACGTCGACGAAGAGGGACGTATCGCGTGTGCGCGAAGACTGCTTCGAGTGGCTGGGGAGGAGGAGGAGTGGAGGGGAGGGGAGGGGAGGGGGCGAGAGAACGACCAGCGCGCGCGGAAGATGGAAAAGAGGAAAGTGGCAGGAGGGCGGGCCCCGCTTTTAAAGAAAAATAGGGAAGCTTTATAAATTAAAGAGTGGCGATCTCCATTGCGCCCGCTCCTTCCGCTTCGCCTTCAGCGGGGCGGGGGCGGGGCGCAGTGGTGCAAGCGAAAGGCGCTTTCTTTTCGCTCGCCTGCATTATCCCGCGTGGAAGAATGGACTCGTTACGATGCGTTCTGCCGGGCCGTGGTGATCGTCGTTTCGCGAATGATGCTTCCAACATCCGTAACCTTTTTATTTAATGAAAGACGCCGTGACAAGGGCTCTCTTATTTCTCGTTCTCTATTTCTGGTTGAAAGCAATTCATTTGAAGATTACGTGGAATTGGAGTCAGACATTTTAATCTTTTATTGTTTAAACATGTCCCCCAAACATGTTAATTGGCAAACAGTATGTTCGTTCTTCTCGTTACTTCTACATATATAACCTATGAAATAATATAAAATTGCCACGTAGACTACGCATAAACAGCTAACACGGGTCTGATCGAACAAGAATACCATACTATCAAGAGCAAGGAGGAGAACCGCTGAAAATGCAGGGCTAAGTGAATTTATTTTGTGAAGATTATTTTGTAGTTTGCTTATTTTATTATTTGTGTTCTTACACTTTATTTTTTTATACAGTAGGACCTTTATTAGAAACTTTAAGCACATTGACCTGACACTACATCGCAGATCTGAAGCCAAGAAACCATTTCATATCACTGCAAGTCTTTAGGCAATGAATATAAGAATGCTGCGGACCGTCAGCTTGACCTAGACATCAACTGTCTCTAAATGTGTTCTGATCACAAATTGGCTTATTTTTCTTCAACATGTTTCCTTACTACAAAATCATTCTAAAGAAACGAAAAAATTAAAATTAAATTGGCTCTTTTGTCTCTGTTTCTTACTGATATATTTTATGTATATCGTCGCATTTACAGAGGATTGTTTGTACCCTTCAATTTTATATTGTATTTGTATTCTTCAATTGCTATAATTTTCTTTGTTTCATTCTACTATACTGCTGTTACCGCGTCATCTTTAAAAGTTTATTTTCTCCTAAGAATGTTATTAAAACTAAATTGAAATAGTTGCACTTGAAATTCACAACATCAGGAATTTCTGGATGGTTTACTGTGAAATTGTGAAAGATATTATACATATACAATACGTAAATAATTTCAGTAATATTTTCCAGATAAGCATTTTAAACAAAAGATGGTATTAAGATTTTTAATCTTCATGTATAATTGCAAGCTATTTTAAACAACCTGGTTGGGTATTACATTTTCCATTTCTTAAACAATGATCCTCTTGTAATATCCCAAACATGATGATATTGAGAATTCAATGTCTGCATTCCTTTAATGTATTTTCATTCCCAAGCACCATGTTGCAAAGCCCTTAGGGACAGGCGGACAACTCGGCGAAGGGCTCGCCCTTGAAGGCGCTCGGCCAGGCGCGGGCGGCGCGGTGGCGCGAGTGCAGTGGCGCGTGTGATTGGCGGCGCGTTCGAGAGCGCGCGTCCGCGGCGGCGGCGCCTGGCTTAGCCAATGGCGGGCGCGGAGCGGCGTCGCCACCACCCGCCGCGGGCGTCGGGCCTTTTTTCCTTCCGGGCGGCGACGAGGTCGGTGGCGGCGTAGGCGCCAACGCGCGCGCGCCGCCGCCCCCGCCCTCGCGCGGCTCATTCGCGCCTCGGCGGAGGCGCTGGCGGCGGCGCGGGGCGGCGCGCGGGCGGCGGCGGTGGCGGCGGCGGCGGCGCGCAGGCGCCTCCGCGCGGCGGTCACCCCCGCGCTTTGCCCGCACCGCCCGCGCCGCCCTCGCCACCGCCGCCGCTGGAAGGGCGTGCCCTGAAATATTACGCGGTTTTAGCAATCGATAATCTTGGTCGGCCGCGAACTCTCTCGCCCCGGCAGCGCCGCTCGGCCGCGCGGCTGTTGCGCCGCCACCCCGCCCGCCGCCTCCACCTCCACCTCCACCTCCACCTCCACCTCCACCGCCTTCCACCGCCTCCACGTCGCCGGATCGATGCGCGCCCGCAGCCCGAGGAGACGCGAGGGGCTAAACTTCTTAGCCGCCCCTCCGAGGGGCAGCCCCTGCCTTTGAGTTGTTTGTTTGTCACACGCTGGAAATTCAGGAGGCGTCTTTGAAGTTGAGATTTCAGAATTCTTACGATGTTTTCAGAAAGAAAGTATCGTTTTCAGGCCGAACCGAAATCGGAGATAACTATGTAACACATTGTTTGAACGAACGTATCTTAACAACGTGTGAGAACAATGTGGGTTGGTAATTTATGAATATTATTTCAGATTGTCTTCATCTATAATCGTGTATTTAAAGTGGAATGCTCTCAAACGCATTTCCGTTAAAAGTATCTAACTAATTTATGATGTGTAGTGGTATAAATTACCATCAATAGAAGTTTTGATTACTTTCAGATATTTTTCAGACTTAATTCATCGTATACAACTGCTGTAATTAATTTGTTTTAAAATATCCTCTTTAAATGTTGAATAAGCATTTTGAACCATTTTACGGACTTTTAATTTGTTGCGGTCAGTTTGGGGAAGTTAATTGAGGGTTAAATTGAGATTCTTGTTCGTGACGGGTTGGAAAATTATTCCCATAGGCTTTATGCTCTGATGCGTAAAGGGTCAATTGAGGGAAAACGAGTTATTTATTACAATAACATTCCTCGCATTGGGACAACGAAGTACTCTCTTGAAATGTTCCTCCAATACAGTGTTATAACTTGATGATAATACTTTTTGTGTACTATGTGTACCCCTTTAAATAAGTATATTATAATACTGCGATACTATGATATGCAGCGATAAATAATGAAAACTGAAATCAAAAGAAGTGAAAAACGTAAGGTGGACTTTAGACGTCGTCTGTTGAAGTAAAGTTACATTGTCTCGCTGAGTATTGCTACCCCTGTCGCTATGCAACCCGGCGCTCTGACCTTCGCCGCGGGCCTTCTCCACGCTATTCTCCCACAATGCCTCTCGGGGAGAGCTTGTCAAATTTTTCAAGAAGCAAAATTGTACTCGCCATACATGACCAAGGGTTTAACCCTTAACTTCAAGCATTAAATAAATTAATATCATTATTTTCTGCAAATTACAGAAACTTCTTGAAACTGCTTTGTTCTAACCATAGTACATCTTTTCTTCGATGTTTCAATTAGTAGAGTACTGTATGAGACGAGTTTGCTTGAGGGCCACAACAGTTAATTCAAAATACACTAGATGGCAGCACAGCATGATTGGGGTTGGATCGCTTCCACATCACGGAAGGAAAATGTTTGCTACTTGTGACTTAGCCTTTGGAGACACACTATCAAATTAAAATGCTTAATGAAAGATGTCACAAAATTGACAGTCTAAACAAGAAAAAAAAATACTTACGAAAGTGGGAATGAAAATGCAGTTTACCTTGGGCTAGCGAGAGTAGCAAAAATAGTTTTATTCCGGCTGAATATTCAGCAAGTGAAGGAAACTTTAATGTAGATGAAACATCTTATTTTAGAAAAAAGAGCGATAAGAATTAATGACATTCATATGATCGATAGTTTCAAAAAGAAAGCTGTACACTATAAATTAATCAGTTGACTACATTTTCACCCGGTGCGCTTACATGCAGTGTATGTAGCTATAATAAATGGAATATTCGTCTGAAAAGTTCTGTATATTGCCTACATAGTTCCGCAATGCTAACAGACATGACACGTTTCCTGTTCCTTCTTCAAGGGGCGAAGCGAAGTCAGGGCCGTGTGTCTAACCTGAAAATCCGTGTGTCTAACCTGAGCTAGCCGAATTCGTTTACTACGCTCCGTGAAGTCACGGCTCGGCGAATTCGAGACTCGCGGGTTCCTGGTTGGGTGACCGGCCAGGAACCCCGGGATCTAACGGCGTCAGGCCCCTGGCCGAAGGGATAAAAGGCAACGACTGACTGCGACGTGGTGAGACTTGACAAATATATTAATCCAGTATAGTAATTACTCAGTAACGGAGGATTACTCCAGAATAAATCGCTCAACGCCCAACAAGGGTTAACAAAGGCGCTGCATCAACAACAACGAAGCAACAAATTTTTAAAAAAATTAACTCCCTGCAGCGAACGTAGGACGCGTGAACGTACGGTGCTCGAGGGTGAAACGCTCGGGGCAGCGCAAGCAAGTGGAACTCCTTGCAGCACCCTCTTTCAGCGGCCTTCTGGGTGAATTTGCATTAGAGAGATGTAACTAAAGGCGTAGAAATTATGACAAGTTTTCGCTCGCCTCGACGTCAAGAACGAAAAGCGCTGGGCCGAGATAACAGCGAACTACAGTAAAACTTGCTCAATGCGGAACATGTATAAAGCGGAAATCTGGCTAACGTGAACATAAATCACGGTCCCGCCAAACATAAATTCTACAATATTACTGTGCATTATGCAGAATCTTGTTTAATACTGAAGAAAATACGATCTCTTGAGATTCCGCATTGAGCAAGTTTTACTGTACTCGTACTTTTCGGGTCAAGTAGCTCCCATTGTTGGCTGCCACGTGTGGACTCATTGTGATTCAGAAAACACGTTACCATTTTGCTAGCACATTTTGTTGTAATTTTATTGCTTGAAACGACACACTTCGGTATTATTTATTTCAGGCACTGTAAACGACGGGACGGGATCTTCTTCAAATCATATGCCCTTCTTATTTATGCAACTTTACGAACCCATTGAACATATAGCACAATGAACTAGATGTTTTTGATAATGATGACTGAATATCATGATAGTTAAGAATGGACTCCAGAATTAATTGATTGATTGATTTTTTCGTGTTTCCGGGCGCGCCAACTGCTTCGGTTATTAGTCCCGTTAATGTAGTGCACGTTTTTTTCTCGGAAGATGGCGGCGATCTTCCCCCGCTGGATGGCGAGATCCGACACTGACCTACCGTCGGCTAGTGGGGTTCCCCCTAACCAGGACTCTCCCACCAGCGGGGCACCGCCCCAGCCGGGACAAGCTCTAAGCTCCCGACCGGTCTCCCAGGATATGTGGTAGCGTAGTGCATGTTAGTGTGTGTGTGTGTGTGTGTGTGTGTGTGTGTGTGTGTGTGTGTGTGTGTGTGTGTAAGGGGAGAGGATAGGACAAAGAAGAGGAAGGACAGATTGCGCACGCTCCGTGGCCCGTTTGGTAGGGTACTGCTCCGGCATTCGCCTGGTGTTGATCGGAGAAACCACGGAAAACTACCGATTTGAGCAGCCGGCCGCTAGAATTCTCCTCCAGACAGCGACTGAATTCGACCTAGCTGAAAAGCTAGTGTCGAAAATCCTGGCGCCGCGGCGCCAGGACTCGAACTTAGGACTTCCCGGTCATCCCAGAGTTAATAAAGTATTTTGGTAAAAAAAATGGTTTCAATGATGGAAATCGCAACGTGTGAGATATTGATCCAGATCACCTAAGGAGAATATTGTTCTCAAGTTGTCAGGTAGAGAGCTAAACAACGAAGAAATGAGTAATTTAGTGTTGGTTTGTCTCTTATTATGGTTGGTTGTATGTTACTTCTACTTCTTGGCTCGTTTGTTACTTCGGCTAGTTCGCTGGCCAGCCTGCTCGGTTTCCATAACACGATCCGAGTTCGACCACTTAACTCGTGGCCGCGTGGCCGGGATGCTATTGGTAGGCATTGGTCCGTAAGGACCTGTTGTAACAAAGTCCATACGTATGACTTCGTCACGAAAGAGTGAAAAAAAACTGTACACAAAAAATTGCAAATTATTTGGTGGAAGTACAAGGAAGATAAGTCTGATTAATAACGTAGTACGTTCGTTTACCAGTCTCTTTTATAGTCTCTTCTCGTTTCAGCCTCTCTTTAATATAGTTTTTTTCTGAAATACCATAAATTAATGCAAGACAATTTTATTGTTAGTAATTGTATATTAAATACTATTTCATTTTCTAACAAACTACAAAATCTTCAGAATATATAGACTTTAGATGAGAGGTAAAATTCTTAAAGCTCTCCCATGAAAGTTGTTCTCATGCAACCCTACCGTGTACTCTTTGAGGTGTAGGTACCTTAGTTTGAGAACTACTGCTCCAGCTGCTTGAGAACTCGAGCTATCATTGCACAAGCACCCAATAAACTATTATTAACTCCAGTTATTTGTTTCTTGAGCACAAATCGGTCTTTTTTATCAGTAATAATCAGAACTGTAAGAAGACAATAGAAGTAAAAAGAAGTTCGTTACGACGGTGTAAATAAATAAAAGGTTAAAGCTTATTAAAAACTACGAAATTTTGGAGTCAAATTTCAATGTAAATTTAATGCAAGATTTCGATCTGAAGCAGTAGTTCATTTAAGTATCTCAATAGCGTAACTGGATCACGTTGGTTAATTTAAATGATAGTCATGACATCTTTTTGTTTCATTACATAATAAAGATATTGAGGATGTTTAAGGTGCCTCAGTACGTCGTTAAGTTTGTGATCTCCCACCAATTCTGTAATGTAAATAATTAAATGTTAGCGAATGATATTATTTTATGGATGTATTTATTTGTTTTTACCATTTTTATACCTCCAGTTTTGAAGCTAATAGAATTCATGCAAAAGCATGAATGAAAGTTGAGTCAAACGGATCATAGTCCGCGGCATACCTATTTTAATAGAGATACAACACCTTCGGAGTTATGATATTATGATCTAATGAAATTGCGTTGTTATCAACTTCTCAATACGAGCTTTATCACATTTATACACGTGCTATTTTTGTAAATTGTTCACTAACAGAGATGAAGCACGTCGATGGGTGTACATAGAATTGAACAGGAACATACCTCTCAAGGGTATTGATGCACACGGGTTTTATATGATTAGCTGTACTACAAGTGTAATGGGAATGAATGTGTTCTAAGAACGCGTCAAATATGAAACTTTTTAACATTTTTATGGTGCAATTACATAAAGAATGATTCACAAGAGAATTGTAAATTAGATTATTTATATTTACAGTCGTAATAGCGTTAATTGAAAAATGTATACGACAAGGAAGAACCCCCGAGAGGGCAGTTGACTGTATTTGGTTAATGAGCGTTCGCCGCTGTAATCTCCCTGGAAGGACACCCAGCCCGTGTGCGGCGTGAGCGGCAGGTCCGTTGTCGCTGCAAATCTGTTCCCGAGCCCCCGCGCCCACCGCCCTCGCGGCGCAGGCACAGCGAGCGGCCGTTGGAGCGCGTCGCTGCCGGCGCTCACAGCCCCCCCCACGCCCCGCCCACTCCACCGCCCCCGCGCTCTCACATGCCGCCGCAGCTGCCCCCTCCCCGACCACTCGCTCCGCCCGATCCCGCCCCGCCCGCCGGCCTCGCCAGCCGGAAACTTGAAACACCCCACTCGCTTCCTAGCCGGGGACTCGATAAGAGAATGTAAATTACACGCTACCGGCGAGGATTACAGGCTTTAGCGCGCGAGCGAGGCGGGAGCGGCGGGTCGGTGGCGGGGATGGGGTCGTGGGCGGGGACCTACGCGGGGACCTACGCGGGGGTCGCGGGGAGCGACGGCCACCTGTCGAGGCCGCACGCCGCGTCTGCTGGATAATGGAAGCCGCCGGCTGTCAATCTTTCATTCCACGTCGCGTGCCCGCCCCCGTGGCGTTTGCGTCACAGCCCGCCGGGCGGCCGAGCTGCCGACCGCACGGGCGGACGAACGCCGGACGGACGGTTGGGCGGGCGGACGGACAGACGAGGAGAAGGGACGGATGGGCGAGCTGACGCGGTCGGCGGATGAGCGATCATGCCCCGCCCCCTCCCGCCCGCCCGCCCGCTCCAGCGGCGCCGCGCCGCGCCTGGTGGGACACTTCCTCACGCAGGCCTCCGCCTCCCGTCCTTCCAGTGCGCTCTCGGCCTTAGATACCTTCACTAATTATTAGCGAACTCTTTGACGCCGAACACTTTCCTCGCCAGAAATGTATGCTCTTTGAGTTTTCTTTGTGGAGTTTATTATTCATTTATTTGCAATTCATGAAAGATGGCTGTTTCAAAAGTAGCAACAGAACAAAAAATCATTTCTATCGACACGCAGATTGTTAATGACATTGGTAAAACTTTCTAAGATATCTATTCTAAACTGTTTATTCCTCATGACATTGGAAATGATTTAACAAAAAATTAGCATCGTCAGAATATCTTTATAATATCGGAACACACATGCTGAACCTTTTGAGTTCTGATAATCTTGAAGTAAAAAATCGTGATGAAAACAAAAAATATTTTGTAGTTAAATACCATTAACTGCAAATTTAAAATAAGCGTTAGGAATGGATGAGGTGTTTGAATATACTTAAATCACCAAGGGTTTTCGTTTGGAAAGACGCTTGATCATTCTACTGAAACAATTTGCCTGATTGTTGCTTTTTAAGGGGAAATGGGCTGTACATGTGTTATCATCTTTTATTAATAACAGGTTGTACGATAAAAATGGCAAGCATTAAATTATCTTAAAATTAACAGAAAGAGCACTTATTTGACAGCAGTCGTGAGAGTGAGAGGTTACTTTTAGCGAAGCAAAGATAGCAAGTTTTTTAAGGGCAAGAGTTTTCACATGTGTATAAATCATCGACTTTTGATGGTTTGATTGATTGATTAGTTATTCCTGGCGCGTAAACTGCAAACGGAACTAAGGTCATTAGTCCCGTAACGGTATGTCTTTATCGCGGGAGGTTGCGGTGATCTTCTCCCACCGGATGGCGAGATCCGGCGTTTACCTTCATGTCTTCTCGTGGGGATTTCCCCAAGCAGGTATCTCACATATGTGTGAGTAAAGGGTGAAAATATGACAAAGAAGAGGAAGGAAATATCGCGCGGGGACCGTGGCCCGTTTGTTAGGATACTTCTTTGGGATTTGCCTGCTGTTAACCGGAGAAACCAGGGAAAACTACCGATCAGAGCTGCCAGATTGAATTTTCCTCCAGACAGGGGCTGAATTCGACGTAGCTCTCTAGCTGGTGTCGAAAATTCTGCCTCGGTATGGACTCGAACCTTAGGACCTCCCGGTCAGGAGCGCTGCAACTATACATTACTCATACTGCAGTGACATCAATTGATGCCTTGAGCTACCTACCCTTCAACGTTTGATTGCTTTTCACTATTTTCACTAGTTTATCATCGCATAAATCATCAAAGAAGCATGAATTAATTGTGAAGCTCCGAGACACCCCATGGCCTTCATCAGCATCACTCCACCTCTGGCTATAGTAATGTTACGCCTCTCCCACGAGCCGGGCTGCGACCGGAGAGCGCCTGCGGCGGCGAGGTGCCTGCGCGGCTGGCGCGCGGGCGGGGGGAAAGGCGGCGTGGGCGGGGCCGGAGAGGGGGATGGGGCGCGGAGGGGCGGTGGCCGCGCGACACGGAACTGCTTCTGGCGATATCAAGAGGGCGCTGGCCGCGCAACGGCGGGGCGCGGCCTCCTGCTGCGACGCGCGACGCCCGACGCCCGACGCCCCGCATTAGTCCGATTGGCACCCGCCCTCCCCCCGCCTTTGCCACCCTTCTAATTGTTCCACCAATTTCTAGAAATGTAACTAGCTTAATGGTAAATTGGTCTTTGCCGCAATAAATTACATCTCTGTCTTTGTTTAATTAGACATTGTTATCATTGTCATGGAATATTCAGACAATGTATTGTTTCTAACGACAATTTCCCTCGTATTAAAATTAAACGTACATATTTTGTACGTATCCTTGAGTATTTCTCAAAGACGCGTTTTCCGTTTCAAATATTTAGTTCTCTTTAATTTCCTGAAAATGAGGTTTTGATGACAAAAGACGAATTTTCTAAAATAGATACTACGATGATGAAACAAGTGTCCATTTCAAAGTTTTTGTAGTATTGAGAATTCGCCAGATTTCAGCAGAAAATTTACCTTAATTGAATATGAATACAATGTAGTGAAATTGGTGTTTTCATTTACATGCTTTCATTTGGACAGGCACAACTATTAGAATTAACTTTCGTCCACTTTTGAAATTTTGGTTGGTGTTTCCTGTCAATTATATTTCCTTATACCTCTCAATTCATTTATAGTCTTCATAATATTTAGTTCAAGTTTTGTGTACTATAGAACATGTCCTCCGACGTAATTCATATAAAAAGACGTATATTGATAGGTCATAATCAATACCAAAATCCTTTACAGTTCCATCATCACAATCACGAGCGTGGCTGTGATTAACTGGCTCCATTTGCTGCCTCACCCCTGCGAAACCCTTAAATCTCAACATCATGCGCCGTCCAATCCGGCATGTCAAATACGCGTTTCAGTCTACCGAACGCGGGCGGCATGTGTGCGGCACACAGTTCGGCGACGTCGGTCCAGTGGCCGCTTGTCTAGGGCAGCCACCGGCGCCGAAGCCGCAGCCCCGCCGCGCTCGCTCGCCCGTCGCGCTGCGGGCGGGTGGGCGGGTGGGCGGGCGAGGAGCGCGCGCTGCGGACGCAACCAGGCGGCGCGTCGCTCTGTCAACTCGTCCTCCGCGCCGCGCCGCGTCCGCGCTCCGCTGCGCATGCCATGCAAGCGGCACAGGGGGGCGGAGTGGTCGCCATGGAGGTGGTGTTGGCGACGCTGGTGGTGGTGGTGGACATGTAAGTGGTGATGATTTTGTTGGTGGTGGCAATGGAAACGGAGGAGGAGGTGAACGTGGAGGTGGGGGCGGTGTAGGAGAAGGAGTCGAAAGCTGAAACGGAAGCGGAGGTGGAGGCTGAAGCGCAGGTGGAGGCGAAGGCGGAAGCTGAACTGGAGGTGGAGGCAGAGTTGGAGGTGCAGATGGAAGCGAAGGTGGAGGTGGAGGCTATGGTGGGAGCAGTGGTGGAGGCGAATATGGTGGTGGAGGTGGAAGTGGATTTGGGGTGGAAGATGGCGGTGGACTCAGAGGACAAAGTGGAAGCGGATGAGGAGGTGGTAGCGGAGGTGGGGGCGAAGGCGGATGTGGATGCTGGGATGGAGATGGAGGGGACGAGGCGTGGGGGAGCGTGGTGGTGGCGGTCGGCGGTCGGACACGGCGTGCGGGCGGGGAACGAGGCGGGGGCAAAGGTAGGGGCAGGGGGGCCGCGGGTGGCTTCGCCGTGCACTCGCCGGATAATCCAGCTAATGACGCGCGCGAATGCCGCCCGTGCCGCGCGCCCCGCCCACGCAAAGCCTCCGCGGGCGAGCGCTGTCCCTCGCTGGAGCGCCCGCGCACACGAAGCCGCCGCACCAGGAATGCCTTTGTAGCGAATGTTGACGCTCACTTTCGTTCAAGCAGTTACGGCTGCTCTCGCTGTGGATACAGGTATTCGTGAATCGATTTTTAGAGCTGTAGGCGAGATTTTTAAATACAACTTTCTCTGCTTTTAAGAGAACCAAATACACAGTTCTTATATTCTAATGACTGCGCTTTAAAAACGTGAAAATACGCCAGGGACATCATCAGACGAATAAATTCTTATAATTTGTATTGAACCTAAGTACTAGCACATTATAATTGCGAGTAATGTGATATTAAGACTTTGTGTGATTCCAGTCTCTTGACATTTGCGATGCTTTTTGTTAAGATTTTAGAGATTTAATTTTGGTTTTCCAGAAATAAAAATAGTTAACTGGCTAAGAAATTTTTCGCACCTATAACTTCTCACACTGCTAGAGAACAATATATTTCCAAATCAATATTACTCATTCATCACCTTGCCAATTTGATTGTAATGTCTATCACAACAAGAGCTAATGCAACAAATGTTAGTGATAACATTCGATCAAGATTACGTCTCATAAAACGTTGCGTTCGCTTTGGAACCACGGTTTAATTTTACAAATCTGTGAAATAGGTACGGACAACAATCTGTGAGGTACCTATCTGGGAAGGTGTGAAGTGTGGTTACTCTATCAATTGTATCATATGTGAAGTGTAGTTACTATATCAATCAATGTTGAGACATTCTGTTCCTACAATTAATTATTTGAATTTAGTTTTAATTAAAATTTCACTTGGTGTTATACGTGTTTTATACCTCTAAACACTTCGCCGAATTGTAAAGTAATGAAATACGATGTTTAATAAGGCGTATGAAGTTGAAATTTATCCCAAGAAAATATAAAAACAAAAAATTGAAAAAAATACTTTATGCAGTCCTGGAAACATCGAGATTTTGAATAATTGTGTCTGGATTTTGATCAACTCCAAATTATCAAAAAGTGCTGCATATCATAGACAAAAGGTATAACTTTTTTATTTAATGTACAGGGCATTAATGCATTAAAGCACCTACTAGTATAACAAATAAAAAAAGGAGTGAAATCCGTGACTCACATTTCACTAATTGCAGGTATTCTCGTGATTTTCTGTTAGTATTGAAAATTATTGGAGTCCCTGGGATGGCTCATGGACAGTGTGCTAGCTTTTTGTAGTACGATCCAGGGTATGATTTACAGTCGGGACAAAATAAGACTGTAGATTTCTAATACAATCGTCTCAGCTTCTATAGCTATGTGTCCGAAGAAAATCTTAGCCAGGCCAAGTATGCTAGATGCGATGATAGGATTTCATACTTGCCATTACTTTTGAAGATAATAAATAGAGTAGGATAATAAACTACAACAGATCCCAAGTTTGGGAACACAGAAAACCAGGAAGAGTCGGATTAATCCGATTAATATATCAAACACCTTGAAAAGTATCAAATATATATAATATGCTAAGGAAAGATAACGGCGTTGTACAATTCATAAGACGCCATCGTTTTAAAAACCCCATTAAATATATATATATATATATATATATATATATATATATATATATATATATATATATATAATTTGCGATATATTATAATAACTAAAAGGCCAAAATAATAGATATTGAATTACTTTTTATTATTACATTAAATAATACTAAAGTTATTTACAACGTTTCAACCCTATTGTTTGGGGTCTTCCTCAGGTACAATCTAAGGATGGCCCCGAGTAATAGGGTCGAAACAGAAATAACTTTAGTATTATTTAATGTAATAATAAAATGTAATTCAATGTCTGTTATTGTGGCCTTTTAGATATTATAAAACCCATTATTTGCAGTTGCTGACTAAGAAATTATCTCTAGGCCATCATACGATATATAGAGAATTTTGTAAAATATGAATTGCAGAGATCAGTGGCACGTGCAATTCACTTTATCGTCGATAAAAATTCGGAATTGGTGTGTCCTAGAGTCTTAAAATACGATTTTTGGATCCCGGGAAAGGGTAAAAATGCTCCTTGCTAGTCCGTATTCTACAAAAGGAGGCATTTGCTAACCTTGGAATTTCTGCTACATATTTGGAGGTTTAGATCATCCGACAATTCGTAGCAGGGGAACAAAAGCCAGAAACTCAAAATTGTACAAAAATTAAATTGCGTACTTGATAGAATGTTGAAATTGAAAAGTCTTGCCCCGACTGTCGAACGGAGCGGTTTGCAACGCTCCTTTCTTGGCTGAAGGTAACCGCGCCGTTATCGGTCAGTTCAGTACCGGCTCAGTGTTCGTGTGACAAGCGTTTTTCGGTGTTTGTCAAGTGTGCTTCTGTTTCTGTGTTAAAAAGAATTTTGCTTGCCTTGGAATTATTTTCAAAACATTATGCCTGTTGTGAATGTTTTCAAACAGCATCCCCGAAACGGGGCAAGTTATAGGAAATGCCCTCGACACATTAAAAAATATTAATTCAGAATTTAAACCTATTTGGGCAGGTGTGCGACCAGGTATCCAAGGTATGTATCAATGTGCCAAGGTATGTATCCTTGGACCATTGTTATACCTCATATACTCTTCCGATTTGCCAGTTGCTGGACGCACCACAATTGCCACTTTCGAGGACCACACGGATATTTTACCAGTGAACGATGATTCATATATCCAAGATCCGGATAAAATCGAAGAATGGGCGAACCAATGGCGGGTGATAGTGAATTCCGTAAAATTGCGACATATCAATTTCTCACTAAGAAAACAAGTGTCCGAAAGTAAATATAAATAAAATAGACTGGTGGAAACCAATAGTAAAGTAGGTATCTTGGGCTGATTTAGATAAATTACTAACTTGAAAAACGCTCATCAAAATTAAGACGTAAGAAGTATAATTTCAAGTACTGAAATTATCATGGCTCATCAATCGAAGATCGAAACTTTCATTATATAAAAAAGTGCTTATTTAAAAAACAATTATAAAACCAACATGGACTTATGGCGTTGTGTTATGGGGTTTCGCCAACAAATAAAATCTGGAAATTTTTCGAAGATCGAAACTAAAACTATAAGAAATCTTTGCAATACTCCATGGTTCGTGACTAACAATTATCCTTGAAAATAGATTTTATTACATGGGAGTTTTTTTTCTTTTTTTTCTCCCTTTCAAAAATTCAAAATTTAAGTAGTATATGACTTAGTGTAGGGATCACAGAATTTTTGAAAATGTGCACACAATTCACTTTTCCCCATAGCACGTCATACGCAGTTTTTAACTGTTTTTTTGACGTAAAATAAATAAAAAAAATAAAAAAATAAAAACAAGACACTCTTCAAAGACTTCAACATAATTCCTCTGGATGACCTCATCACCAAGAGAAGTCAAATATATCAGAAGAGATTGTACGAGCACGCGAATCACTTTTCAATTAACCTACCAGATAAGTCAATATGTACACTCTCAAACAAACAAAGAAACAAAAAATCATTTTAAACTAATGGAACCTATAAAAAGTGTCAAAGTAGCGATTTATTTCCGTCATTTTTTGTAATTATGCAAACGATTTGCTCAATGTTCAAATACGAAGATATTGTAAATTTGCAGAAGAGAAAATAAAAGGAAAAAAATTGAAAGCATTGACCCAAGTTTTTTGTTCTTTAGAAAACGCTTGTATTGAAATTTTACTCACGCAGGATATTAATATATTATATAACACTCAGTTCAGAGCTTGTACATTCAAAATTATATTTCAGAATGAAGCTAATTTTATATTTTTTATATTTACGAAGTGCGAAATGTCCGCACAGGTCCAGGATGTTTACTTCATAATATAGGTCTGCACTATTTGCATTAAACTGATTTTATACCACAATATCGGTAATAACACAATTCCTCGCAGTATTTAATAGAAACACAAAATATCAGTGTGGGGGAAGAAAATGAATTATCATTATTATAAAGAAAATATAACAATTTATTGTTTCTTTGCTTCCTACCGTTTTCATTCATATACTACGTATTTCAATATGTATCTGAAAATGCTACACGTTGTTTCTTTCCAACGTTTAATAACTAACATAACGAAATGCATATTCAATTAAGACACAAGTTTCAGTTTGTAAGTAACATAAGAAACACAACAATGCAATAAAATAAATAGAATATCTTTCTCATTACTTGCACCAACTTAAAGCTATTTCAAAACAACGTACAGTAAAATTAATGAAATCTTAGCCAATTCGACTATAATCTCCGATCATGAGTTTATTTCACTTTTAATTTCTTTCACTTTTTCACACAATACGTACATACGTAGTGAGGAAAAATAATGTATTTTTTTGACAGAAAAACTTCTATTGTTAGATCCTGGTAAAGAAAAGGCGAATAATTATGTAGTAAATAACATTTTTTGATACATTACGTTGTCAGAATCCACGTTGTGTGAGTTCTTTTAACCAAAAACGCCCGTGTCTTACCGTCCTACAGTCTGTTCTTCTGTGTACAGCACTAGTTCCTAAATATTAACAGAATGTTCTCGAAAATGTATATTCCCGATCGATCTATCCGAATACGAGATCCTGTGAATTTGAAAAGGATCTTCGGATTTCCGGGGATATTTTACATGCAGCCTTGTAAACATTTCAAAATTTTTCAAACAATGGCTCTAATTTATACTTTCTCGACCCACCTTCGTAAGAAGAGAAAATATTGTAACTGTGCACCGGAATTTTCGTAAATAATATTCTTATTGCCGGGCCCTGATAACGTAAAGAGGCTAAATATTGATCCTGCATATAGTAAATCACTTTCTCTAATACATCGTGTAGTCAGAATACATTTTTAGTGGGTCCTAAAAACCGAAAAACCGACTGATGGCAAAACGTCTGTCTGTTCATCCGTCATTAAGTCCGTCTATGGTCAGCGCTAGCACCAAATCCGTTCAGCTGATTTTCTCCAGAATTGATACTCCTCGATCAATTTAATGGAACGGGAGGTCCTTTGAGTTTGAAACGGGGGTGCATACACGATGGACATTTTCAACATGTTCTAAGTTTTTGGATTAAACTTTTTCCTCGGATAGCTTGAAGGACGCTTAAAAGAATGATCATATTTTTGTTGAAATCCCTCTTTTTACTTCTTGTTTTTTTTTCAGTTGCAAAAGTTGAATTTGTTTTGCCACTACAACTACATATAAAATACAACTACAATACTGAAAATAGAGATTTTTACATTTAAAAAAAATATGAGTTGTACCTGGTCAAGTTTCTTTTTAAAACGTTGGGAAGAATGCTATACCGACTGAGCTATTAAGAATAGTGGATATGCTCCTAACAAGCTAAACATATGTTGAGATATTGATTTTGAATATTCAATAGAAGTTCTTGATTCCTCTGCTATTATTCTGTGTGATACTATTAATAGTGACATTAAATCGATTTTCATATTTATCAATAGTTTGTTTTAAAGTTTTGTCTTCAGAAGCAAGTTGCTAAATTGTTTTGTCTCTAAAGAAGAAGAGGAAGGAATGCCCGAATCGACAACTACTACGAAGTATACAAATCTTCAACTGAGAAGCCAGGCTCATTATAACCTCGACTCGAGATGAGCCCCAGTTGTCGCATTGGCTCAATCTGGGCCTCCGTTCCATTGCCGCTCTTTTCATCTCTACGGCCGTCGCTCAACCACCTTCTCCTCCCGGCAACCTCCGCCCAGCCTCTTTCTTGGCAGCCGTCCCCGCCTCCGCCGCCGCCGCCGCCGCCGGCGCCGCGGGCGAGCGCGCCCGACGCGTCCGCCTGCGCCCGACGCGCTTCATTTTTACGCCCCGCAGGCGCGCATTTTCCGCTGGGCGGCCGTCGGGCTCAACGGGGAAGGCGGGCGGGGAGGACGCCTGGCGGAGGCGGCGGCTGCGGCGGGGGTGGCGGTGCGGGGGCGTCGGCAACGGCCGCCTACGACGCCGCCGCCGCCGCCAACGCCACCGCCGCGCGTGTGTGCGCGCGCCGTCCCTGGGGAAATCAATAAGGAGAGGCGATGGCGGAGGCGCCGCGGCGGCCGCCGAGGAGCGGCGCCTTGCGTGCGCCACACGCTCTCCGCGCCGCCCCGCCCCGCCCCGCCCCTGCCCGCTTCTCCGCGCCACCCCGCCCCGCTCCTACCCATTCCACTCCAGGCCGCTCCGCGCCACCGCTTCTCACGGCCGCTCGCCGCACCCTGCGTGTGCCGGGTGGCCCTAACGCCCCCGCCCGCCTCCCCCGCCCCGCCCCGCCATGCTCCGCCCCGCCCCTGCCCGCTCCTCTGCGCCACCCCGCCCCGCTTCTCCCCATTCCACTCCAGGCCGCTCCGCGCCACCGCTTCTCACCGCCGCTCGCCGCACCCTGCGTGTGCCGGGTGGCCCCAACGCCCCCGCCTCCCCCGCCCACACCGCCTACGTCCTTTTCCAGCACGTCTCACTCACCAGTCTTCTCCGCACACTTCTTTCTTAACACCGTTTTTCGTGCTGGACGATTACATAGCTGCCGTTTTTGCACTCTCTTTCAACATTCTTCTCGGTCAAATATCCGCGAATTCCTCGTTCCTAACCAGCAACTTTTGTTTTTGTGCCAAAGAGCATGCTCTTTTTTGCCTTTCTCTCCTTCTTCGCCCATTACAGGATTCTATCCGTCTTTTATCGCCTTCTTTCTTCACTTTGAAGACATAATAGATAACACTCCTTTTCATCCCTATTCTCCCCCTCCGTTGCAACTATTCCACTCTCCTTTGCCTAGTTCTCGACCTTTCACTCTTCTCCATCTACCTCGAATACCCCGCACCCTTCTTCTACAGGGACAATTTTGTCTTCCCGTCACCCTTTTCCACTTTCGTTGCTCTTTTCGGTCTCCTTACCTTCTCTTCCGCACTGCTCTACGCCCTCCCCAGCCGGCGCGCCGCCTCCAGCTTCCCGCAGCGGCGCGTAGTGAACCGCACAGAAAACGCGGGCAAGATTTTACCACCCGCGCCTGCCCGCGACGCGCCCGCTCCGCCTTTCTTTTTCGTCTCGGCCTCCGCCCCCGCCCCCGCACCCGCCCGCTTGCGTGGCCGCCCCTCCGCACGACCCTCCGCCGCCGGGGCCGCTCTACGTGTCCAGAAGTCTCGATTGAGGCTTGTCCCGCGTGATCAATACTCCTAGGAAGGGAGAGCTGGCTCGTGTTGATTAAACTGAACGGGCGTAGAAGAGGCCGCCCGCGTCGGAGGTCGACAAGGCAATTACATCTCCGCCACCCGCTTCCATTACCGTGATTCATTTTATTCTTATTTATTTAACTTTCGGGGAGATTCGAGAAGGGTCACTAAGGGTCGTGTAAAACGGGAAAAACACAACGCATGTAAAACTGCCACTTACTGTATATGTTACCCAACGGGTGCATAAAGGATGCTTCCCGGCGCAAACCCACAATTCCGGCGGTGCCGCGTGACTCACAGATCTCATCGTTACGCAAGAAAACTTGATGGATTTCTCTGCGGAGGCTCTAAAAGCATGTCTGCGCAACGCGGGGCCGGGGCGGGGGAGGGGGCATGACTTGCGCGGATGTGCATTTGCGACGTGGCGCGCGCGACGCCGCACGCGTGTCGCGGCACGTGCTCCTCGACACTGATACCCGTCGCGCATGGCGGCCGCCCTTTGTACGCCGCATGCGAAGGCCGTGCGGGGGAGAGGGAGGGGCGAGGTCGCTTTCCTCGCCGAGGGTGGCGGGCGCTGCGCCTCGTCGCGCCGTCTCGCGGTCTTTCTTCCTTCCTTCCTTCCTGCCCCGCCCGCCCAGGAGATGCGCAATTTATAATAAAAATCAGGGGAGGGAAGCTCGCCGTGAAGAGAATAACTAAGGGTAGCGTCGTGCGCAAGTGTTTGTCGGGGCCGGGGGTCCGCGCGTCTGACGCCGAGGGGGGCGGGGGCGGAGGCGAGGCAGTCCGGGGTGGGACAGGGCGGGGAAGAGGCGACTTCGCCTGGCAGGCAGCATTCAGTCGGCAGTGGTGGCGTTTACGGCAGCCGGGGGGTCTCATGCGGTGGATACAGTGGATGGGGTGGAAGGGGTGGCGGTGCTCGCGAAGGAGGCGTGGCGGTGGCGAAGCGGCGGTTGTGCTGGCGAAGTGGCAGCAGCGACAGTGGAGCTAGCGTCAGCGGCGGCGTTGGCGACGGTGGCGGTGACGGCGGCGGCGGCGGCGGCGGCGGCGGCGGCGGCGGGGCAGGGGCGTTGCTAGGCGACGCGGGATCGCCTGTCACAACCTCGTGACTTGCTGGCGCCGCCGCGGCCACCCCCGCGTCACCCAAGCGAGCGCCTGCGAGCGCTGCTGCCGTTGCCGCGGCGGCGGGAGCGTTCTATAGATTTCACATTAGGGGAAATTGGAGGTCAGTTTCCCGCCCTCGGGACGTGGAAATCCCGCCGAGGGCGAAGAAACGGCGGAGGAACAGCGAGAGCGCAGTCAGCAGCGGCGCGCCCGCCCGCGTCCGCCCCGCGCCCAGCAGCCCTCCCTGGCGGGGACTGCGAGCGGCGCAGGCGCCGGCGGCCACAAAGAGCGCAGAATAATCCCACTCTCGCCATCATCGAACTCTTTCCATCAAGACGGTTGGACATTCCCTCCCTCCCCGGAAAAAATTGGTGGATGCGCCTCTGACAGTGACCAACTACATTTCACTTCGAGCACTTTAACATTAATATATTTTTTATTACAAAAATAGGAAATGTTCAATCTGTTTCGTAGTTGAAATAGGCAGTAAATACTATACAAAAAGAAATTTACAATACAAAAAAGAACATACTAATTAAGTGACCCATCGGAACTTTCCTTGGCAGAACTGTAACAAAAATCAAATTGCCCATAAATAAAAATAATAATAATAATAATAATAATAATAATAATAATAATAATAATAATAATAATAATAATAATATTTAAATGTGAACAATTATTTTCGAATTTGTTTATTGCAAAATGTATTCGTTTTCATTCTGAGAAACATAAGAGCTGTTCATTTCCTCCAGTTGTTTGCTGTTCATTACTTGCCAATGAATTTATATTATTAATGAAGACGAGTGGGAGGCCCACCCCACCGCCACCGATCGCCGCTCTCACCCTTGCGGCACCTCTCCGCGCGCTCGCTCTCCCCGCGTCCCCCGCCCGCGCCCGGCCCCGCGCCGCGCCGGGGGGCGAGGCCGGCCCGCAGCCCCGCGCCCGCGCGAGTAATTTTAAAATCGTTAAGCAGAATTACTCGGCGCGTCGCCGGAGTTCATATTTCACCATCGGCGGCGGGCGCCGGCGTTGGCCCATAAATCAGGCAGTCTCCGGCGGCGCTGGCGGGCCCTAGCGGCGGACGCCGGAGGCAACGAGCCGCGCCCGTCGCCTTCCCTTCGCCCCCCGCCCCCGCCCCCGCCTCCCACGCTCCCGCCGCCGCCGCCCTCGCCCCCTTCCTGGCAGGCGGCCCCGCCGCTGCCGTCGTCGCCACGGAGCATTTGTTACCACGGGACATTGGCTGTCGGCGGGCTAAATTGTAAGGAGGAAGTAGGGGTAACTTTCTGAATCGCTTCTCCTACTTTCGGGGGTTATATTTTGTTTGCAAGTGTTTAAAACCAACATAGGAAGTTATTTATGCGGCGGTGTTGTTATTTCTTTCAATTCTCGTAAATCTGGCGACGCGGAGACAAACCCTCATCGGAATTCGGAGGCCGCGGCGAGGGCGAGGTCGAGGGTCGAGGCACGACGAAGGAAGGAGTTGTGGTGTCTTGGTATGGTGGTCTGCAACTCCAGGCAGTGTTGTTTATGATTGCTTTATCGTTTCTTCTCGTCAGCTGGTACATGAAGAAGCTATAACATATTTTAAAATATATTATAAACAAAACATTATTAGTATCAGTATTTTGTTGGAACCTTAAATAATGTATTAGTGGGACTGATTTTAGTATGTTCGAATTTTTTTTAACGTAGTAATAGAATCGTAGGGGAGTATCTTACACATTCGAATTAATTTAATTTACGGACTTTCAATAAAGTTTCTGTCTTAGTAGGAAATTATTGCATTGGAGACTTATGTCATTACGTGGTTCAAGAAGAATATAAAGTTGATTATGACCCGAAACTTCACCACTCAAAATTACTTTTTCTCTTGTTCCTCTGAAATAGCTCTATCATCGTTTCGTGACTGTAGAGATTTAGAGGAAGTTTGAGTAATCATGTACAATATGTTCACGATATTTAATATTACATGTTAGACTAATACTTCAGTCATGGATATTTCCGATTTATGCTACGACCTCATATTTCTATTCCCGCACGAGTTGATTCCTTCACACTCTTCAACAACTATTATTGCTCTTCTCTACCAGAAAGAATATACATTAGCTTCCAGGAGAGATACTCACCTCTTCATTTTAAAACTTTTATTTTTTCAGACTATTCAAGAGTGGCGCAGATATTGTTGATTTGGGTCCCTTCAGCCATCACATCGATTTTATAAAGGCTTGAGGGAACTTTTACTCTTCACATAATAAAATCTAATACAGTTAAGGCAGCCATTCATCAGCAAACATTAGTTCCCCCTGAGGGGCCAGTCGCGGGTGCAGAACGCTCCCCTCCGCGTGTTGCGAGGAGCGCCCTGCGTTCTGTTACTCCAGGGCGTCGCAACGCCCGCAAAGCCGCGGCACAAGGGCTATGATGACGGCGGCGGCATGACGGTTTCCGCCCGGTGCCGCCGCCGCCGCCGCCGCCGCCGCGAGTGGAAGCCGCTGTTTGTTGCATCAAGTGTGCGGCTCCGCGCCCCGCAGACCCGCCTTTGTGTGTCCATTGTACCGCAGTTTGTGTCCTTTTGCGACTCGTTCGAGTGCGCTTGGCCCGGCCGCTGCTAAGGGCCTTACGCCGGTTATGTATCACAAACAGCGGCCGCCACTGCCGCCGCCGCCCCGCCGCCCCGCCGCCGTCGCCGCCGTCGCCGCCGTCGCCGCCTCCGCCGCCACCGTACCGCCGCTGGCGCCGGCAACTTAGGCACGTTTCATTTAACGCCGCCTCCCTCTCCAGGCGAAGGTCGCGGCGGCGCCGTGGCGGCCCTCTGAAAGGAGGCTTATTTGTGCCCGTGAATTGGTCGGGTCGCTCGTGTCCGTTTAACCCTCTTATCCGCAGAACAGTTTCCATCATTGCTCGAAATAATCTGAGTCTTACTTCGTTCGGTTTCTTTCGGGCGCTGAAAGGAACCCTGCGGGGCTAATCCAATCCCGGGCGGTAGCGGCGACAGCGAAGGAAGGGTCGAAGGCAGAGCGTGCAGGGGCGGGGGAAAGCGGCCGCGTCTATTCGGGAGTAATGGCGCTGAAAACAAGCGAGTCTCCGCCGCCGCCGCCGCTGCCTCGGCTGGGTCGCCAAGGCGCCGCCAAGCGCTCAGCTGGTTGTCGGCGACTCGCGACCCACGCAGATCGCGCACCCGAATTACACTTGCCACCGCTTCATTGCAGGTTTGAAAAAAGGCGATGTTGATCAAGGAATATACAATTTTGTGAGGAAAATTAAGGATTTTTTGGGTTTCTTAAAATGTATGTTATTGTCTTTTTTATTGTTTAATCCGCAAAGCTATTTTGATAATTTCATGCATGAGATATTTTGGAACGTCAGATGACTTTCTTGGCGCGAAGGGATTGCGGATGTTGATGAAATGCATTCTAGAGAATTTTTTGAATTAGTTTTGCGAGAAAACTATTTTTAACTAAGGTTTAATTTCACCTAGTACTACTTGTAAGTTTCCCCATTAATTTTTGAACAATGATTTTGGAACAATATTTCAATCTAATGTTTTTATTTGGATACTTTTTTAGATGCCTGATATTTGTTCTAATAAAGTAAAACCATACGTTTTCATCAACGGCCACAACCTAATATACAGAACCAGACATTCTAACAACAATGATGCAGCGTTCGTCGTTTCTTCGCCCTTTCTCAGCGAATGAAATGTCAGCAGTGTGTTGTGGGGTTTTGGACGTGACCAAGCAGTACCATTCGAGAGCCCATGGTCCTGGGCGGGGGTCTGAAGGTTCGCTTTCGCTTGCTCGGACGCGGGGCAGCGACCAATTTAACTCTCAAGTTGCGTCTTTTGAATGGGCGGCGATCTCCGACGCGCGGCCGCACACAAACCCGCTTCGTATGGAGGATCTCTGAGGGGGAAAAGCGTTTATGTTTATGTACTCTGGCGTGTGATGTGCATCTTCTTGTAGTTAGAAAAGTACCGCGACCCTTGTTTCTTTTTGTGGCTTGGACAAGAAGACGAAGAAATGTAAACACTTAAATAAGTAGAAAGCACTCCTATTCTTACTTTGTGTCCCCGACACAATGTCTCCACAAAAATACTAGTATTGTCGTGAGTTCATTTTACAACTCGTCCCGAACTGTGCTGTTCCTCCCGCTGTGCGTGAGGACCATGGGAATTCTTGAACAGAGCCGCTCGTCTTATGCTCTCATATTGCGCGCGAATGGTGGTGCGCTACTTGCCATTTGGCAGGAGGTTTATGTTTCTTCGCACACCTCGGTGGGTGAGGGGTAAGCTTATTGATCTCTGAATCTCAAAATATCATTCTTGTGGCATGTAATAGAACCCTGGCGTATGCCCGGCAAAATTAAATTCCTTCGCTAATATCCTGCCCTAACAAGACCCCACTTTCTCCTAAACAGATAGTTCGGATATAGATAACTGAGAGCGACATCTGGCGGAGACAATGAGAGTCACACCCTGGGTGCAACAGGGGACCGCCTGCGAGGCGCGCTTGTTCAAAAAGTCCTCAGACCCGCGTCGGAGGTACGAAGCTTGGGTCGAAAAAGAGGCTGCCATCCAACTGCTTTGATTATTCTCTTAGGAAGATCACCTATCTATTTAGTACCTATCTATGTACTACCTGAAGCGCTAGCTCAGTGCATCAACTGATGTCACTGTAGCTCCTCTGACCGGGAGGTCCTAGGATCGAGTCCTGACGGCGGCAGGATTTTCGACACTAGCTTTTCAAGTAGGTCGAATTCAGTCGCTGTCTGGAGGAAAATTCTAGCGGCCGGCTGCTCTGATCGGTAGTGTTCCGTGGTTTCTCCGATCAACACCACGCGAATGCCGAAGCAGTACCCTACCAAACGGGCCACGGACCGCGCGCGATCTTTCCTTTCTCTTCCTTGTCCTATCCTCTCCCCTTGCACACAAACTTACACTAACATGAACCACATATTCCGAAAAACCGGTCGGGAACAGAGCTTGTCCCGGCTGGGGCGGTGCCCCGTTGCTGGGAGAGTCCTGGTTATGGGGAAGCCCCACTAGTCGACGGTAGGTCGGCGCCGGATCTCACCATCCAGCGGTGGAAGATCACCGCCCTCTCCCTGAAGAAAACATACACTACAATGACGGGACTAATGACCAAAGCAGTCGACGCGTCAGGAAACACGAAAAAATCAATCAATCAATGTACTACTACTACTACTACTACTACTACTACTACTACTACTACTACTACTACTACTACTAAACTTTCCTTAGCTCTACAGAAAGTTTAGTGGATCACAAAAACATTAGCAAATTCGAATTTTCATACGAACGATCAATATAATTTTTCCCAATACGAAATTTTCTTCTGTGGTGAAGATTTTTTTAATTCAACGTTCTCGCGCTTACTGAATTGACTTACAATACCAATAAACTATAAGACAAATGCTATTTACAAAAATTAGTTATTAACTTTTCGTCAAAACTAGCTGCCTGCAGTAGAAAAATGTTACTGAAATGGTTATCCAAAAATAACAAGCACATTGGGTAGTAATATATAAAACATCGTATAACACAAAATAAATTAAATATTTTAACAAAAGACTTCATTAAAAACTGCAATAACATGGTAAAGTAGTAGTATGTACGGAAAACTGTGCTTTACATATCAAGAATATCAAAGCTGTTCCTTAACGCAAAACGTGAATAATAAATATTTAATGTCCGATGGCCTGTTCCTTGGAGTCTTTTCGCATGACGTCCGCTGTGTCGTAAGCAGGGACATAGAGAGTATGATAATTCTGTCTGTACGCGAAGAATGATTAGAGACTAAGTGACATAATCAAAATACATCGCATTTTTCAGTCAAAATCGAAACAGTTTCATTGATTTTGCTTTTTTTTTGAGTTCCTGCGGAGTTTTCTTTGAGTTTCTGATGCTGCCTAGTTTTCTTTCAATTTCTGCGCGCGTTGCAAATTAGTAATATACCACATTGATATTCTATGCTGATGGATGATACTCATTTACATACATACGGCTACTTTTAATTTTTCTCATTTTTCAGGTCATTGCATACATGAATTTTTGTAGAAATAATTATATTAAATTTGGAATATTGAGTTGAAAGGCTATTACACTTTATCTCTTGTTTCTCTAATTATGATTAATATAATTAATTATTTGTTGTATGTTAATTACATTTAATAAGTTTCAATGTTAAGTTTTTTGCTTTTTTTTAGTAATTTCGTGGAAAAAAATTGTCATGATCTTATTTCTTCATATGATAACCTGCACATGCCTCCAATATTCTTAAATATATTTTATAGTATTAATAAAATATCTGGAAAGTTTAGGACATTGGGGATCATTACCCGAAGCACTAAGCGAAGACCTATTGTAAAATATATCTCTAGGGAGATCTCAACGAAACTTCAAATATTTAATTTACAAGTTTTTGTGGGTGAAATACATATTTCTTATAAACTTGTGGTTAATTTGTCCTCCATTAGCCGTCTTCTCATGATTATATTTCTGGATTGTGGAGGATAACAATTGGTACTTCATGTAACGACATGATCGAATAACTATTGTCCATCTGCGCGACAGTTTTGAAATGGTTCTTATCAACGAACCATTCTCATTTATTTTGAAAACTGTCTAAATACGATTTTGACGATGCGTTTTTCCTCACCTGTCTACTTTCGACTATAATGATGTACATTTGTCATGAAAATGCTGTTCAATTACATTAAGAAATACGTAAATATAATTTCTGTGCCCAGATTTTGTGATGCCAATGAGGAAAGTGCAGTAAATGAGTATCTCACGCATAAAAGCATATGTAGTACTTAACACCTTTTGAAGGTTGCTTAAAATGGATTATTGTCTCTAACCTCCGAGCGCAGTCTTTCTTCTCATGACTTGAAATCCATCTACAAGTTTCGGCTCGTTTGTTTGGAAGTCTACAGCAAAGAGCGTTTTGTCCAAGAAAGATTTATATCCTTGGATATTTTGTAATGCGCAACACTTGCAACAACAGTATAGTCTGACGTATTTTGTACCAGGATTCTTTGAGGAACTAAAATTTGAATAATGTGTTCATACAATTTAAGTCGCGCTACTGAAACCTGAATGAGTCGTTGTTTTATGTTTCGGGAAAACCCACATAGCACAATTCAATTGCATATTTATTTCGGTACTATTTTCGCTATAAACAAATCTATTAATTTATTTTGAAATAAACACTTTGCATGTTTCTGCGAAATATGGACAATTTCATGATTTCCTTGTTTACATTATTTTTAGATCCAACTTTCGTGCGCTTCAGACCAACGTTCAAAATATGACAGAATAGGTTTAAAGGATTTAAAAAAGAGTTTAGTTTTGAAGTTTAATTTGGATCCTCTGTAAGATAAAAGCACTAATAGTAGTCATAGATATTTTCGTTTTCTCCTTAAAATTCTTGAGCTGCAGTACTAAATTCGTTATGTGAAACTCCGTGGTCCCTTAAGATATTATTTTATGAATAGATCTTTCGCCTAAAAATGGATTTTGTCTAATTTTTAATTTGTTCTAATGTTTAGTGATTCATTGCAAACCTCAATTTTGGTCCGGAAGTGATATCTTGAAAATTGAAAAATTTTGTTAATGGTTTAATATTTGGCTCAGTAGTGGCCTGTGAAAGTGTATGAGACACTTTAAATCCGAAAACGTACCAGTTCTTCCCATATTATTGCATTGCCAATTAATATTAATATGATGGCTTTAACGTATTCTTTAAATATAAAAGAAGTGAAAAGATAATTTATATCTTTGTACTAGTTCTCAACACTTTACCTTCTGTAAGTTTGAAGTAAGTTTGTTACTTTTCGAAATAACATTTCATTATTATTCAATTTATTTTTCAAATCAGTCTTCGTTTACTGAAGGATTTGCCCCCACTGGTGTTTTACCTCATATAAAAGTTAACCTCACAGACGACTCTGCGGAATACCTTCGTTTTTCGGTGAGTAATTTCCACAAAACGCGTTGAATTACCGAAAAAAGGAAAGTATCGGCAAGAACTCGCCAGCGCCCTCCAGCAGCATCGGCCGCCTCTTGCTTCTCGGTACGCGCGTCGCGCCCTCGTGGAGACATGCCCAGACGTCGCAGCTTTGTTTCTCAGCCGGAGCCGGCCTCAGCGTCTGAGCGGGAGGCGGGGACTGGCGGCAGGTGGGGGACGAGTCTCGTCGCCCCGCCAGGGAGACAGAGAGAGCGAGTGCGAGGGTGAGTGCGAGGAGAGAGAGAGAGAGAGAGAGAGAGAGAGAGGGAGAGAGAGAAGGCCGCGCCAGGGGGCGCCCGCCGGCCAGATACGCATCTGCGCAGCTGACAGGTGGAAGTCGGACCACCACGCTGCGGGCGCCGCCGCCGCCGCCGCCGCCGCCGCCACGGTCGCCCTCTCAGCAGTCGCTGCCCTTTCTGCTTCTCTCTTCCACTCGCGTCGGCACGTGATCTGCGTGTACCCAACGCCTTCGCACTCTTGCATCCTCTCTCGCACTCACCCGACATTCATGACCTTTTTCTAGCTGCTCATTCCGCTCATCCACGCCTCACTCTCTGTATCAGAAAATGGCTACCATGCCAACCGAATTTGACAAAACTTCCTTAATTCTTTGCATTTTCCATTATCTGTTATTCTACCTCCCGATGCTGCTTAATCATTTCTGATGCTATTCGTCTGCACTATCTTCTACTCGCGTGACTGCCCCATCTCCAAACTATCCTCCTATCTCTTTATTGCTGCCATTATCGTTAGTCACTCTCTTTCACTTCCTACTATCCCTAGCTCCTCCCCCGACATTCGTACACGGTTACGTCACTTATTATTGCCATCTCCAACTATATTATCACGACCGTTTCTTTGCCACTGTACCTGCGCTGACACAGATATCAGCACCAACGATTATTCGGTGGCTCGGTAGCTTTAGTGATCTGATGGAAGAGAATGATGCTGGCTGGAAGGTCGCATTTTTACCTCAAGAAGCTTCGACCACCGTTCTTTCCTTTCCTCTGCAGTGGATGCTGCTATTGCCACTGCCACCTTCATCGGTAGGCCTGCCCCTTCTCCCTCCCACGCCGTCACCATCTCTACCAACACCATGTACCAACCGCCACCACTTCCCCGAACGCCTTCGTCTCACGGGTTTCATTTCATTTTTTTCCTTGGAAGTGAATCGGGACGCGATTTATGAATAAGCGGGAATACCTCGTGTACGGGTGTTCGCTTCAGAGCTGACGACATTTGTTTGAAAGTGAATCTACTTCTATTGTGATTTTGATTTAAGACCTTTGTATTGGGAATTCTCTATATCGTATTTTTTCCTCAGGAGTTGCTGCTTTCTTTGGAGAAGGCGCTCTGGCCATATTCGTGAGTCAGGAATTAAAATAAAAGGCAGCTTGGGTTCGTTTCTATTGAATGCTGCGTGTCTGCAAAAATGAGCACCATTTCAAACCGACATTTTCAGACAGTTTGCATAATAGATGAGCACTCATTTTTTAAGCGAAGTGCGACCGATTTGATTTTTCCAAACATCTTTTACCATTGAAATATTTAATTATGACAAATCGGTTGAGTAAGCTAATTTTCTTTGTAAACATTTTTTATAATATTTAATAATGTGTATTTTTGATCGTAAATGCCAAAGCTGAGTGTCTTGAAAATGAAGTTCCGAAAGCATTTTCTCTTATTTCCTCTCTTTATAATTTGCAAGAAAAAGTGAATACGACTCAAACTTTGTAGTTACATGTAATTGTAAAAGAAAAATACTTTAACGATATTTTATGTTCATATAACAAGTTTCATTCATAGAGTCATCTGTAATCTGTGTATGTTTATGTAGTACGTTCAAAATTTTAAAATCATTCTTATGACAAACTAAATAATGAAATTTTTTCGGGTGGCATTCACACGTGTTCAGCTCAGCAGTAGAAGCAACAGATATAACCTTATAAGAATGCACCTTCCGTAAACAGACACTAACATATTAGACAAAAAGTTACCTTCATGAGTTTGGGGGGTAATTTCAATAGTTCTTAACAGAAAATAACTGAAAAACACTCTTAGGAAACGTAGTAAAATCAATTTATTTTGTATTTTAATTGTAAGATTTATGTTTTTGAAAAAATAATGTGTATTTTATTTTGTGAAAACAGATATTGCTTTAAAAACCTTTAGTTAGAGAAGTCGTAATCTACCTATGACAGTCGTACTACTGGTATTGAAATATGATATATCAAAACTGGATACGCTAAAGAGACCGAATAGAATAGCAAAAATTTGGTGTTATTATTCTCCATTTCACTTTTAAAAAGTAAACAGTAAAAATTGGATGATAAGGGCATTTGTGGGAAAATATTTGAAAATTCAATGTATGAATTCCTGTGCTTCAATGATTGATGTCATTTTCTAACTGAGATTAACCATGGATTCAACCTTCCTATCATTATTTTGCAAAACGTAAATTTTAATTGAAGTACTATTAGATATAACAATTTGAAATTATATTATGGACCACTCCACCAAAATATTGCTCCAATCATTTTAATTACTAGAAATTTCTGTCCGTATTAATTGACGTAATTTTTTTCTGATGCAGTCCGCGTCTCCGTAATGACGGAAAACTCTATTATAAGCTAAATCAGTAACAAGAGAACACGCATTTATCTGAATAGAGGAACAAATGTGACGAATAATTGAGGAAAGAAAAGATGCAATATGGTTTACAAATGCTTCTCGTCAAAATCTTTCATTCTCCATTGATTAATTTAATGTTGATTAATTTAAGTTCGTTTGTTATTTCGGGAGTACAATCTCCAAACAAATTTCCTCTTAACGCATAGTTTACGCATAATCTTTGAAACTGAATTCGTTTCAATGGTGAAATTACAATAATTTGTATGGGAATTCGAATTTCTCAATTCCACACCTTTCTGTTACCTGTGGGGGTCCATTCGAGGATCAATTTTTTGGTGTGTGTGTGAGAGAGAGAGAGGGAGAGGGAGAGAAAGAGGGAGAGAGAGAGAGAGAGAGAGAGAGAGAGAGAGAGAGAGAGAGAGAGAGAGAGAGAGAGAGTTGAGGGAGTTGAGAGGTGATTCTGATATTTCAGTAAAAATAAAGTGTCTGCCATTGACACTGGCTGATATTATCATTTCATCGTGTTATCAAAGTGAGGAATTGTTAAGCCAAAATTCTATCTAGCGATACCTAGTGATAAAAATCCTGCCACCGTCGGAACTCGAACACCTAGGACCTTCGGGTCAGAGGCACTGCAATTTTATTACATGGGAGTTTTTTTGTTTTTTTTCTCCCTTTCAAAATTCAAAACTTAAGTAGTATATGATTTAGTGTAGGGATCACAGAATTTTGAAAATGTGCACACAATTCACTTTTCCCCATAGCCCGTCATACGCAGTTTTTAACTGTTTTTTGACGTAAATAAATAAATAAATAAATAAATAAATAAATAAATAAATAAATAAATAAATAACATCAGTTGATGCACTGAGGTACTACCTAAGTCACTAAAATGTAAGATTCATTAAACACTTATTTGAAAGGAATAAGAGAGAGTTAGAGACAATTGCTAACCACATGAACCTTCCATGGCCGAAAGGCTGGATCACCGCTGGTCAGCCAAGGCCCGTAGTGGGCTGTCGAGCCGTCGAACAGGCAGGGAACTGAGAAAATCGTGCCCTTCGCGAATTGGTTGTTCGTAACGATAGTAGTACAACACGACTTGTTAGACATGTAGGTTGCAAATGTTTTGATCGAATGATTTAGTTGGTAAAATTTATATTATCAAAGAACAAAAATTAAACAACTAAATTGCGTTTACAATGTCAGATTAAAGTGTTAAGCGATATGCAAATTTTAATTGGCAACTTTCGTTGAATTCCAACTGTTTGTGTAATTTTTCAAGCTCGATTCCAAAATCGTTCTAATGGCATTCAAATTTTAGATATATCTTATCAATATAATCTTCTTATTTTAAAATACATCGATTAACGATAATGGAACAACTTTCCCGATTAAGAAATGTTATGCTCCGGTTTGTTACAGGTAAACAACTTTTCGTGATTTCTCTTATTCTTGACCATTTTTTAAATTTAGAAATCTGAAAAATTGTTGGAATCGACGAAGTACAGGATGCTCTGTCAAAACGAACCATTTCCAGGCCTCCAGCGTCCTCTATCGTTTCCCTAGTTGCCCGCCTTCTTTCTCTCGCGGTTCGCTCCCTCGCGCTGGCCGCACCCCGCCCCGCCCCGCCCCGAGTCGCGCCCGCCGAGAGATAAGGAATGCAATATCGGCGCCAGGAGGGTGGCGGCGACACAGGGCAGCGCGGAGGTCGCGCGCGGGGCCGAGGGACGAGGCCAGTGGAAGAGACGGCGGAGTTGCAACGGCGACGGAGCGGCGATCGGGGACGGCCAAGGATGCCGTGCTAAACAGCACAGGGCGTACAGTGAGGATTTATTGGGCCTGTAGTCTGTTTGAAATGAGACACAGAAAAATAGAAGGGAATCCCGAGCAGTTGGTGGAGACGTGACGGTGAGTAACAACGTAGGGTAGGGGTGGAGAGGGCGGCTCTGTATACTTCGATTAAAACAGAAAATCAAGTTCAAGTCCAAGAACTGAAAAGAGAGGGCGACAGTCATCCAATCGAGAGCTCCAATACCAAAAATTTAAGTCGTAACGAAGCTCGCGAGTGGATGACAATGTCCCTCTCTCCTGCCAGCTCCTGACCTTGAAGGGCCTTACTGTTTTAATCGGAGTGTAGAACCGGGTGGTGGCGTAGGCCGCGCAGTGGCCAACGGAATCCGCGGCGAATCGGGGTGGCGAGTGTGCGCGGCTGGGCGAGGCCGGTGGTACGCGAGGGGTGGCGGCGAGTGGGCGGCGGCCCGCCGCCGGAGGCAGCCGAGAGGGATCGTGGCGAGGCCGGCGGGCGGCGGCGGGCAGACAAATGACGCGCGCCCCGCGCCGGCGCCGCCGTCAGAGGTCGCGGGCGGGCGCACTCGTAAAGCGGCTGCCGCCGCCGCCGCCGCCGCCGCCCCCGTTGCGCCGCCGGACGCGCTATTGCCCGGTGGAAATGAAATATCGCCCGCAATATGGGCGTCCGCTGCCCGCGGCGCGCGTCCGTCGGCTGGCGGTGGGGGCTGAGCGGGGGCGGAGCGGGGGCGGAGCGGGGGCGGAGCGGGGGCGGAGCGGGGGCGGAGCGGGGGCGGAGCGGGGGCGGAGCGGGGCGGAGCGGGGGCGGAGCGGGGGCGGAGCGGGGGCGGAGCGGGGGCGGAGCGGGGGCGGAGCGGGGGCGGAGCGGGGGCGGAGCGGGGGCGGAGCGGGGGCGGAGCGGGGGCGGAGCGGGGGCGGAGCGGGGGCGGAGCGGGGGCGGAGCGGGGGCGGGGGCGGATGGGGCAGCGGCGATAGCAGTGGTGGTGGCGGGAAGGCGGAATACCGCTGGAATGCATAACCATTCCGAGGTGACAAAACCCGTGTGTGTTTTTTCGTGTTATGAAATACTGATTTTGAATATGCCTCTAGTAAATCGATTGAAAATTCTATTTGAATAATGATGCTGTTGTAATTTGTATTTCTTGCAAACGTATGGGCAATGAATCGATGGAAGTCGATGGAGTACGGTGAGAGGAGCAAAGCGTTCGTCTTTGACGTAAGCATGCACACTGTAAGGGTGCACGGAAGTGTTTCATATTTACGCGCGAGACTCTTGAGGGTTGGAGGAAGGTTTAGGAAAACATTTTCAATGTGAACACCTGCATGCTGTTGTGGGTTCATTTATTGAACAATTTATAAGTTAAAATTGCTTCTCCTTGTCTAACCGCAATTATCCTTATATGTTCATTCTTGGAATGAAGTGGAAGTCTAGTTTAAAGTGGTCCTTCGCCAACTTCCCCAAACTCTTTATCATAGTTGCATTTTAATGGTAAATGATAATCAGTCAGGCAGGAATGAGAAGAATAATTTTATTCACAACTATTCTACATCTAAATTTTGATACAGTTATTCAAACTATTATTAGCTATCAACTTTAGTCCACCGACTCTTTAAGTAGAAATGTATTCTGCACTAATAGCGCCATCACTTACTATAATTGTAGCGTCGATATCGAAAATTATAAATCAGTATTTATCTTTCAGAATTTTATTTTTGCCTGAAACATTGAAAGTTTGTGAATCAATGTTTGCGGGAGTTAACAATTTTTTCGAGTTAAATACGAACTCATTATATTCCAGGATAGGCCTAATCGACGGGAATGATTACATGAATTCCTTTGATAACTCTTAGCGTTATAATGAGGACGTACTTGCGATAACTGTTTTTAATAAAGTAATAAAATTAGAAAATGAATTACTTTTTTGCTACGTAATCGTTATCTCAATATAATTTACACTCCACACTTAATGATATACTTTCCCTCCTTTCTTTATTTAATTCTTTAAAATGTATATTTATATTTGACGTTGTACATCTTAAATAGTTTTTTGAGTTATCAGTTAATGAAAGCGTGAATTGTTTATAAATTTAATCTTCGAGAAATACGCTTCATAACATTTGTAGATCCTTACAACTTATTGTGCAAAATGCCTTAGTTTCGAATAGTTCTCGGCTGTGATGGACTGAATATTATGGGATGTTGTTAAAGACAGCAGATGTAAATTTTTATTCATTTAATATTTCTGATATGGATACAACGATAAATAAAAGTTCCAGTAATTTGTAGCGTCCAATGGGCCGAATAATTTAACGTAGCGAGTAATGTGTACCCTGCGGGCCGTGGATTGGCCAGGTCTATTTTACACCGTGATAATTTCACTTCTACGGTATCAAATTACTAAGCAAACACATTAGGGATGGAAATACCCTATTTAAATAAATATTCCATTCTTCCAAATTCACGTTATAACTCTCCGGAGCAGCGTAAGTTCGTTCGTTTTATGAATGAAGAATAATTTGGTATTCAAGTGTAATTCCTCTGAACATTTTTACTGAACTTATTGAACCTACTGTGCACAAAAGCATTGAACATTATACATGAAAGTCTAAGAAAACTGATATATTTTTAAAATTTTGAAAATATTAATAATGCGTAGAATTTTTCTGAATGGCTACGGAAATTAATTACCCCAAAGAAACATACCATATGTGTCTTAGGCATTTTCATTTCTTAGCTATCATTTATTAAGCCCCTTATTAATTTAGTTTATGAGTTTTCATTTGAACACCGCTTCACCATGAAAGAGTTTGTAAACATTTGAAACGATAATCTAGTTGTGCCTTCATCATTAACCCCAGAATATCAATTATGTTTGAACATAACAATACATTACGAGAATATTGTGTGCATAGTACACTGATATTGCATATTAACTCTCTATAGTTACAGGTTGTGTTCATTGTATGTAGGAATGTGGTGAGGTCTTGTACGCATTTGTAATATAAAATGTACAAAGGTGATGCAGAATACACTTACTTCTGAATCTCTATCGTTGTTTTAGCTCAACAAAAGTTTTTAAAAGTTCTCTTAAATGAAAATTAAATACGATAAGATAAACTGACTTGCTGTAGCAAAACGCTGCTGAATAAAATCACACAAAATGGTTTTCCAAAAAGTGTCACGGATATTGGTCAATAACAACAACAAAAATAGTCGTATAACTCTGCAAATAATTTTTATATTTTAACAAAACCTTCACAAAAACTCTAATAACTCAATACATAAAGAACAACTGTTGCTTACATACCAAAAATATCGAAAATGTTGCTGTTTGATAATGCAACACGTGAATAGCAAAATTTTAATTGCAGGTGGCCTCTACCTTGGAGCCTTTCTGTCGCATGTGTCAGCTGTGACGTAATCAGTGACATACTGAATATGAGAACTCAGTTCATGCATCGTCATAAAACGCGGAAAAATATAATCAAAATGCATTGCATTTTCACATTCAGTGAAAATCGAAACTCTTTCATTGTTTTTGTATTTTTCCTGGGTTCCTGGGTCTCTAATCAAAATATAGACATATTTCACAAGGCTGTATGCTGTCATGAGAAAGTTTTCTTTCAGTTTCTATGCAAATGGGAAAAAGTAATATAGATAATTTCTTTCTCTTGGTATCAAGTAAGAGTACTTTTTCAACTGCCATTTGCAAATGAATATGACACATTAAGAAACAGAATTTCTTTTACACACAAGGATCTAAACGTATTCATTTCAGTTCCATTCAAAACTGCATTTGCTTCATATACATTACAGAAACAAGTTTCTTAGGAATTTTCGAAACATTGGAATTCCTCGTGATCAAATGTGGACTAACAAATTAAGGTTGAGATACGGAATACGTAAATTATATTATCTATTGAAAGTTAGTAGTTCATTCAGTGATATTTCGGTCAAGTGAAAGTAATGCATCTACTGACTGAGTATGCAAATGAATAAAACGAGTCACGAAATCTATTAGAAAATGTAAAACTAAATACACAGTATAATATACCTGATACATTTTGTAAGAAAATTCAAAAGTATCAAGCACTCAAGTACAAATTATTTAAGTAAATAATTCTTTTAAAATGTTAAAAAAGTTTTTTTAATATGATTCAATGAATTGTCACCATATTTTTACAAAAATACCTAAAATATACTTCTCGCATTTACATATTTATGAAGATACTTGTTTTCTTTTACCTAACGAACACTTTATCTATTGAGAAGTCAGAAAACGGACGTGAATTTATGAAGGAAGGCATTCAAAATAAATATTCCGCTAGCGAGAATAAACAAAATAACACAAGCAAAATTCAACAGATTAAGTTCTTCTCGAATAAGCTCATTCCGAATTCATTGTAAAATAAGTTTTCCTTTGCTTCTGAATTCATTGCTTTATTTTCCAATAAAATATTTATTTGCTCAATTTAGATGTGAGGGTACTCATTTACAAAGCTGTTGAATTGGACAAGAAATTGCGTGAGTCTTTGCTATTTGAAGTGGTGATTGTGAAAAAAGATTCAATAGTTATTGTTTTTGTAAAATATTTTAAAGATCTCATCAACCTGTCGAAATTTTTTATAGAAAAATATAGTTGCACCTCTCTTCCCGGGATCATTCCTTCACATTTCTCTCCAGAATTTTGGACAAATTTCTCAAAGGAAGGAGGAGATTTAGAAAATTAAGTATGAAATGTCTGTCAATCTGTGCTTTTGCGTAATTGATGTGGATAATGTTGGTTCAAATGATTTTGCATATTCAAGTATTGTTTTACCTTATTTTATTATATTTATCATATTATCAGATTTTAAAGTATTACTTCATGGTCTCGTAGTAGCGCGTGTGTGTTTATCGCGAGGACATATAATTTTGAATAATTGAATCGTTTATTTCAAAAACCCGTCAAACGCCAAATTTGTCATGTCAAGAAAATTGAGAAAAAATGTCCCAGTTTTTCCGATTTCAAATATTTTAAAAATATTAAAGCAGTTAATAAATGAATATTTTTCAGGTAAATATGGAATAAGCGATGTGTTTATGGTCATGGAATAATTACACACCGCTAAAGCACATTTTAAATTTTGGCGTTTGACGGGTTTCTGAAATAAACGATTCAATCGAGTAGTTCTGGGAATAAGATAGTAAGTTCATATTCTTTCTCGTTCACGTACAATTTCATATACATTTCTACAACAGATTTATTTGCTAAATGGTAATTCATTTTCCCAACACTTTGTGCTCTGGGTACTGGAAAGAAAAAAAGAGCTGATATTATAATTATGTATTTACACGCGCGTTGGTGCGAGCAGAATACTCAATTCCTCTTTCTAAAGCGCTACACGCAACATCCAGCACTCCCAGCCGAAACAAATTTCCCAAACGACGCCGCGCACAATAAATAAAAGAAACCGCTGCCGCATCGAGGCAGCTGACGCTCCGCTGGCGCCGGCGGCGGCGGCGGCGGCGGCGGCGGCGGCAGCAGCAAAAACGCGCGGAAAGCGTCTTACTTAATGCGCGTGGAGCCCAAACACACAGCCCCTAAGAGCAGTGTTTCCGCAAATCGATACACAGGCTTTCTTTCATTCGAGATGAATAATGCCGACCGCGTTGCAGCCTGTTATTTGAAGGAAGCGGGGCGTTTCGACCTTCCTCTCTCGCACATCCACACGCCGGCCGCACGCGAGCACGCTAACGCGCTCGCCCTCGCACCCCCGCCCCGCCCCGCCCGGCCCCGCCCCCACGCGTCCGCCGCGGGCGACAAAGCGCGCGCGCAGCTCGACGGCGACGCCGCGGCCATGGCGCCGCGCCACAAGGCGTCCGCCGCGCCGCGCCGCGCTCGTCTTTTGTCCGCGCCGCGATGGAAGTGGCCGCCTCCCCCCCCGGGCCGCCCCCGCAGCGTCGCCGGCGCGCTCGCCCGAGATATACGACAGGGCGGGGCGGGGGCTGCGGGGGTGGACGGGCGGGGCGGATCGCCCGCCGGCGAGGGTCGCCGAGACGCGCCGGAGAAAGGACGGCGGCGCAGGCAGGCGTCGGGGCTGCGCGGGAGAGGCAGAATGGATGAGGTGGTGTGGGCGACGCGCGCGTTCGCGACGGGGCCGACGCGGGGGATGAAGGGGTCGCGGTGAAGACGGCGCAGAGGACGACGATAGCCACGCGTAGAGGCGACGGCGGCGGCGGAAGCGGCCGCGGGGGTGCAGAACGAGCGGACGGCGCGGCGCGATGGGCAGTGGTCCACAGCGCGGGAGGGCGGGCGGGCGGGGGCGTGGGCGGAGACGCGTCATTGCGGGTGCGTAGTGTGCGAGACGCCGTGAGGGGCGGCCCGCGAAGGGGTGTCGCAGGCCGAAGTTGACACTCGAGGAGAAGCAATGGCGAAGGGGAACGGACGCGCACTGGCTTGTTGCGTAATGGATGCGAGGACGTTAGGACATGGGGCGTGGAACGTTCAGTGGGGGACCTGCCTGGAGAGCGATGGCAGAGAAGAGCGGCGAAGATCAGGCAAAACGACCCTAGGAGTGTTTCGTAGTATCTGTCGTCCTCGTATTGGCTAGTAGATGTTAAATACGAGAGAACAAATAAGTGGATATTGGTACACAGGTTTCCATGCTGTAATATTAACAGTCGAATTGTAATTGAGAAAATCATGCTAAAACTTGCCATTAAATATGAGATTATAATTCAACAAAAAAAAAAAGATTGCAATAAACAAAATAAATGAAAGCAAAGATTTATTATTTATGTTCTTGCAACCGTTTCAAGATGTTGCGAAACAAAAATTAATTGGTTACCCTCGAATCTCATGCAAATGCTTGTTAAATGCCTCTTACATAATCACACAGCAAAGACATTTGATGACAGGACGTTGATGATCGTGTATTTTATACTCAATTGAACACAAAGTTCTGTTATAATGTATAATCCGGTTATTATTATTATTATTATTATTATTATTATTATTATTATTATTACCACCTTTACAATATGTCAGTTAATTAATATGTTAATTAACTAATTCCTCAATATTAAAAAAAAAGCACCTCAATAGATCGTTCCTCACGATGTTGTGCGTTTTTATTCAGGAATGACTTTGGTGTATTATGTTCAACATTTTAGCACTTATTGAAACGTCTTCTTTTATTCGTGATGTATTGATCACACCGATTGATCACACCGTCATCGTGGTTTGCCAGATATCAATGTGAAACATTTTCGTTTGATCTTAAAAACTGTTCAGTAAAGTTTATTAGCTTGTACGAGAAATTGGTAAAAACGATTACGAAGCTCTGGATAGATGAGAGTTGCAGTAGCAATATCTAAAATTAGTAGAAGACGCATCCGAGGGGAGCAAACACTTCCCGCGCAAAGGCAGGAGGGGCGGGCACAGGTAGAGCGAGCAACCGCGACGCGGCGGTAGCGGAAAACGACTAGGGAGGTAGCGGCCACGGCAGCAAACAGCGGCGGGAGAAGCAGCAGCCGCCACATCCACCCCCGCAGGGCTGCGCTCGCGTCAATCACACTGCTCCCGAGATTGCCCCGCTCACGTGGGCTTCCGCCGGCCCGCCCCACCCCCGCCGCCGCCCCCGCCCCCGCGTCCGGTGCTCCGGCGGGCGGGCCCGCAGGTGGCCGCGGTTGAATGCGGCGCCGCTTTGCGCGTTCTAAGTAGCCCGCTCGAGCGGGGCGGGGTATCGCGTGACGTTACCAGCGCACCCCTCCTTCTCCTCCACCTCCACCGCCCCCCCCCCGCGCCGGAATTCTATTCCTCCTCCGCCGCCGCCACCGCCGCCGAGTGGTCCGCCGCCGCTCCCTCAGCTTCAAGAGCCCTACACAGAAGAGTTCCGCCGTCGATCCGTCGCCGCTTTCTCCGCGCTTGTTTGGAGAAACGCGGGGACGGCGGGAACGCGATGAACTTCGACGAAAGCCTCTTCAAGTAAAAGTCTTGTCGTTAGCGCTGACGGCTCGCGAGCAGAAACGTTTAAATCCTCGTCTTTCGGTGGAGCCGCGCCATTGTAGTCGTTCTGACGCACGTGGCTTCCGGTGAACCTGCCTGAATGCGGGCGATTCTTCTTGGAACACCTCTTGGATAGTTCCGTACTTGATTTCTCAGAGATGCAAATTAACAAGGGTTTGTTTTTATTTAATCGGGGATCTCTGGAATAGCGGAGGATTCATCAAAAAGTTAATACCAGAATGGGTAACAAACGATTAATATGAGGATGAAAAGGATATGTCGTGATGATCGTTATGTTTGAATGAAAACCCGTAATGTAGTATATCTTCTGCGTCTGATGTGAATTGTTTTTTTTCTTATTAATTACAATTTTTAACATATGTCAGTTAATATGTACGAGAATTAAAGCACTTTCCGTTCCGCAGTGTAAGTTATTGTTCTTCCAGCTTACACACAAGTAGAGCTCCCTGAACAAGGCACTGCGTTCAGGTGTCCATTTATTCATGAGTTCACATTCTCAAGTACGAGAACAGTGCGCAACCATGATTGGACAGTCGACGACCAGTTTTTGTTGTGCGGTATCGCAGTAGGCTAGTGGACATCGTTGAGATGGAAATTTCGCCCCTTCGATGACTCGGTGATCTTAGATCGGGCGTCACGTACGCGGTACAACCTCCCGGCCACTGGGTCGTTGTATCGCAAAAGGAGAGAGATAAAAGTTGGTCTTCGTGGAAACGGGTTTTCTTGGTAAGACTCATAAGAGCGAAAGGGGAACGTGATGAGGTACATGTAGTTGTAATGACACGGAGACTGACAAAAATTTTATTTGATTGACCGACGTAAAAAAAGGACATTTTTAAGTATTATTTTGCAGTTATGATAATTCCGTTTTGATACGAATAGTTGTTTTAATATGAATTGTTAGGAATACGAGAATACATGATATTATAAGTAATACTTTGTTGTTGGGTGCTTATTTTTGTTTTCTTCCCCCATTTTCCTCTTGGAGAAAATCATTTATTTATTTTTAATTTTCTCTAATACACCATCTAGGAGAATCCATGATCCATGAGCGCAGATTGAAGAAGAAAGTTTGTTGGGTGTTATTTTACCGTTTTGGTCGAAATTTGGAGTCTTGTACATGGGCACGTTCAGTATTTATTTACAGGAACACATTTGGAAATCCCCGAGCGAAAATAATTCGTATAATTTTCTTTTTTCAAGGGCTTTTATCCAGCCGACAGCCGGTTACCCTTTACGTCCCGATGGGACGCATATTCGACCATACACTAGACCTACACACTTCCGGGCTCCTCTGATCTGAGGTCGAGGCCCTCCGCGACAACACATACAAAGTCAAGGGACAAACAACCATGCCCAAGACTCGAACCCGCGACCCTTCGAACCGAAGTGCTGAGTCGGTACTCGCTCTTAGCCACCTCGGCCATCCAGGTCGGCGTATAAAATATTTGATATCGATATTACGTTTGCATTCACTTCTAAACGCAGAATCACTGCCACCTGACTTGTCGCTATTTACATTGCTCAAAGAGTATACGAAAAGAAAGTCATCTTCTGCCGGCGTACCCGCTCACTATCGCCAACTTCGCTTATCCCCCAAACAACTCCCGCAGTGAGTAAAAGTTGCCGTAACCCTATCATCGCCGCCGCGGCGCCGCGCACGACATTCCACTTCCCGGGGCGCGGGGCCGCAGGGCCGCGGAGTGCGGGGGCGGCGAGAGGAGCGATTCTTGAGTGGCGGGGAAAGTTTCGAGCGCCGACTGGCTTCCAACCAATTTCCTCGGCGGCGCGGGGCGCGTTAATTTTTCAGCGGGCGCTCGCAGCCGACGCGACACGGGCGTCTGGCGACCGCTTCGCCGCGCCGCGCCGCGCCGCCCGGAAGTGGGCCGGGCACTCGGATCGATAGCGCCGCGGCGGCGACGGCGTCGCGCCCTGAGCGTCGCGCCGCCGCTGAGCCAGGAGGGGGGGGGGGAGGGCGGCGAGGGTGAGGGCGGCGGCGCGCGCGCGGAGAGTGAAATTTTGCCCGATGGAGACGAAAGTGATCTCGAGACTGAATTGATTGGTTTCAAGTGGCGCCTGCAGTTTGCTTGTCGACTAACCATCTGAATTACTAATTTCGTGTGCGCGTAGAAATTGAAAGAAAACTACGCTGCCTCTTACCATTTGAGATGTGTCTATGGTTTCCTTAGATACTCAGGAACTCGGAAAAAATCCAAACACAATGAAATAGAGTCGATATTGACTGAAAAATGGAAATATTGGGTTGTGTTATTCTCATACTGCGCGTACCGACTAAATTATTATAGTGCGACACTGCTTACGCCACATCTGTCATCAAACAACATCAAGGGAAGGACCGACATTAAATATTCGGTATTCACATGTTGCGTTATGGAACAGCAATTTTATGATACTTTTGGTTATAAAGAACCTTTCTGCAGTATTTGTGAAGACTGTTTTTATGAAAATATTTAATGTAATGTACTTTAATAGAGTGTACCTTGTAAGACGTATTATACGAGAGAGAGAGTATAATTTGTTTCTCTTGAACAGTGAGCTCCTGGCGTTTGGAAAACCTTTTTGTGTAGTTTTCTTTAGTAGTATTTTTCCTCCTCCATGCTCCTAGTTAAATACGAAATTCGCTGACAGAGAATTCGGTGGAATGCTGATTTGCTTGCCGATTCTTTTTCTACGATCGTTCCACTAATTTTATGTTTTTAGTTTTTGCAAGTTCACCATGTTTCTTATATATCTTATAGACGTTTGCTCGTTATTATGAGGAAACACATTCATTCAGTGTCGTTTCTGTAGATGCGAACACAGATGAACCGTTCCACATTTTAAATTGCGAAATAAATATGTGTGGTTATCTGTAATTTTCCTTCTTTGAAAGTAAAGAGGGAAGGTCTGAACATGACGAAGTGTGAATCCATAAACATTGAGAAAAATGCCCACACTCTACTTGCTGCATTAATCTCAAATACACTGGAACTGAAAGGTATTTGTTAACTTAAAGGAAATATATTACAGAAAACTGCTTTCATTTCCTTCTGAATGTAAAAATGCTGTTAATTCTCAATCTCAGCCGAAACATCTCATTCGTTGGCCAACCGTAAATATTGTTGCCTCACTTAACAGGTAAAGTTGTTTCCTATCCGAATCGTGCGAAAATGGATTGAATTAGTGTGTTTATTAATTTAATTTGTTTCATAAATCTTTAAAAGTAAAGAAAATTGCACTTTGACTTTAAAATTTATTTTTCTTAGGATTTGTAAAAGGTTTAAGAGTTTGCCCATGAATAGGTTATTAGATTGAGGTGTTAGCAATAGCGCTGAACTTAAACAAAATTTTACGTGAAAATTGCACTCTGATCATATTTCGTGACAAAGGTACCCAGAAATATTGTACTTCTTCATTTTTATCCGGTTTCCAGTCAAACACTGTAATTGAGATGCGCCCAGTGAGCCGCGACACACAATAAAACGTTGAAACAACTGAAAAATGCAAGAATATCGGATATAAACATATCTATTTTTACCTTTTTCAATATAAAAATCATTCAATTTAACATTTTACAAGTGAAGTGCGATTCACGAAGAGGAGAACCACAGTATAGAGGAGAACCACAGTATAGAGGAGAACCATAGTATTGAGAAAGGTATGACGATTTCAAATAGCCTTCTGACTCATGAGGTGGAGCTTCTGTTAACCATGATGATATTTCTACCAAAACATTTTCAAAAATAGCCTTCCTGTCGAATTATCAAAAAATGTACTGGTAATTTGAAGAGTCAGAAGTTTATGAAACACTGCCTTGCGGCGGAATGCATTTTGCATATTTGAATGTAGTGTTGTTACAGTAAGTAATGTACACATGAGGTACAAGTGACACTGGAGACGATAAGCGCTCGATATCTGAATTTTGTGCTGCCTCAACAGTAAGTTTTGTCGTTTTTGTCGCTTTCATATGGCCTGTTCCCCCTTCGTAGCATTTATCTGTCGGCCTCTGGCCATGTTTATCGACAGTTTTTTCCACTATGAGCCGAGTAATTGCTCCATGCTTTCGGGAATAAGTCAACGGTTTTGCCTCTTCCGTCTTATAATTCCGTGGCGCATCGCCGGCCCAAAGGACATTTGAGCGACCTTAAAGTTTAACCGACTCCTTACCAGGCTGCGATCAAGAGGCGCCTGGAATCTCTAGGGACACTGCGACCAAAGTCGGCTGGGTCAAGTCCAGCCCAGGGCGTCCCATCTGCCCCTAAGCCTCTGAGGTGGGCCATGGACCCATCTCAGTGAGAATCTTCTTTCGAGGTAGCCAGTGTGCCCGTCTCGGCGCTTGCATCTTTCCACGGGAATAGGGGAACAAAGCTACTGGTGCTATATCAGAAAATACTTTCTCACAACATTTGCAACTACAGAAATTTATGAAAATTCGAATAGTTTAATGAAAATGAGTCATACACCATTTTAAGTGTACTCTGCTCTACTCGAGGAAAAAGTTTGATCAAAAAATGTGAAGCCGTTTTTCAGAAAACGTTAAGGATTTATGTAAAGTACCCCCAAAAATGTAAATGTTAATTTTAAATTTTCATGGCCTAGACTTCAGCCAGATCGATCGGTGAATATCAATTTTGGAGAAAATAGTCTAAACGGTTTAGACTGTAGCGTCACGTTGGCGGCCGTGGGTGGGAGGAGGAGCGGAAGCATCGCATACCTGCGGGCTGAATAGCCTTGGCGCCACGGCGTTGGGATATATTTAGACCAAGTGGACGCCAACTTGACCTGAAAGGTCACGTGGTAGACGCGATCCTCCCTCCTACACCAAGGACGGTCACGTGATGCCTACACTCTAGGTATAAAATCGAGCCGACGAGCTCACACGTTTGTTTTTTTTTGTTTTGGAAACCTCGCGCGATGCGCAAAACTTTACGCCCAGGCTGGATCGTGTCGTGCCTCTTGCACGGGTGACGAGGTCACGGTAGTGGCGCGGGAGAAGCGTCAGTGGAGGTGGGGCCTCCCTAGCTATGTGGGGTATCCACAGGGAAATACTCAAAAGTGTGTAGTTTCGGAGCAGAATTTAGTTATTGTACATACGTGTAAATAAACTTGTACATACTTGTAAATGTATGTGTGTTTTTCTCCATGACGCCACAAGACGCTAGCGTCGACCAGGAGGGCAGACTGACAGACGGATACTGATGTTTTGCCGTAAACCAATTTTTGAGGACCAGGGACACTCACATGGTGGATTCTGACTATACCACCTCTTAAAGTAATTTACTACATATAGGAAAAAGATTTATCCTCTGTTTTGATATCAGGCCCAATAAGTCGAGTTTTTCTGACAAAAAATCGCGACTTTCCGCTGCAAGATATACTCATTACTTTAGTACGTACGAGTAGTAAGACGAGAAAGTAAGGAGGTCGTTATCATTTCCGGGGAAGACAAGAAATAAGGTCAGCATGAAAGTGTAATGGGGATACCTGAGGAACTGTAAATGCCCCACTTCCATGGTTAACACTTAAAGGAAAAATCCATGCCATTCGCGGGATTCAAACTACAACTTGGTGTGACACGACGTGAGTTCACCCACTAGCCCCCAACTCATGAGCCACCATTCCGATTATACAGGTAATATAGATATAATATGCCCAGTGGAAGCCTCTATGGAGTAACTAAAATAGATAAATAGTTATTTTTCAAACTTTATTATCTCTATAATTCCCGAGAAGTAAGATAATATAAACCATCATTCAAACCATCATCCCAGTGAAGTTTTCACTGAGAACATTAGGACTCCATTGAACAATGATAGAAAATTAACATTTGCTTTAGAACAACTAGAACTTTCATTTTCTAGAATTTAACGAGGAAAATTCATGTGTAGAGTGTAAAACTGCGATAGTTACAACAAAATCTTCAATACCTTGTATTTTCGAAATTATTTATTGTTTAACGCCAGTTGACATTCACAACTTGTAAATAAATAAAGAAAATAACTGAAAACCCTGATTCTTAAAATATGTTGTTTTTTCAAAATCGTCTGACACGGAAAACAAAGTCTTTCCATGTGATACACTAGATACCTAAAGAAATCATAGGATTTTCTCAAAAACTGGAACTCTCCGATCGATCTGACCGAATTCCAGCCGAGAGTAAAACTAAACATTTGGAATAGAAACGATTTTAATTTCGTATCCGCATTCACTTACGAGTGCAATAATTATATTAACTTCCTACGTTCACGTTAGGAACAAAAGTTGTAGAAGGAGTCGCCCGCCCAGTAAAAGTGGCATAAAATAAATCTAAGAGGAGGTTTTTGTAGAGGAAAGGTTACATGGAGACGTTAATTAATTTAACATTATTACTATACCCAATAAAAATATTTAATAAATCATAATCCAAAATGAAAATAGGCATAGAATTTTTTATTCTAACATATCCCTGCTTCATTCTAAACTTCCTACCCAAGGCAAAATTTAAACAAAATAAACATTTGTGAAGTAAAGAAATAATAAATGAAGAAGGTATATTATAAACATTATTCAAGTCTCGGTTGTTTGCTAGAGATCATCCGGAAAAACACACTTTGTTCTATGCTTCCCTTCTACAGCTTGCGCGCATACACCCCCTTCTGGATTTGGAGGGGAAATGAGAGCGGAGGCAGGGGAAGTTGCCTGTGCTCACAGGAGCTCACTGGTTCCCAGGCTGGCAAGTAGCTCGCGTATACGCATGTTGACACACTCACTCTAGTTTCTGCCAGATGACGGAAACGGAGCCCGGCCGGGGACGACCAACCCCAGGAAATACCACATAAGAGTGGCGATAAGAGAGGAGGCCGTGCACATACACGACATTGCAGCTATCTGCGTAAATCACATCACCGAATACAATAATATTATAATTGCGCCCGAACACAGTAAAGAATTATTCCCCCACTTTAATACTCGCACTACTTCATCCTACTGTTTAAAGCGAGGTCGCTTTAGCCAACCCCTTCCCATCGTTTTCGTCTGAAAATGCTCGCTCCTAACAACTGGAAAGCTGTATGGCGGAGCGTCGTATAATCACCTCATTTTGCAATAAATAAATAAACAAAATAAAAACAACAAAGAATGTGTACTTTATTTATTGGACGAAAACAATGCTTTCAAAGTTATGATTACGTTTTTGCACAAACATTTTATCTATTCTTGTTTGTCATCATACGGTGCGGGTACGTTTGGACACATGTACATCACCAAAGATTCTCAAAACGTGCATACTGTAGCGTCGTGTCGCTAAAACCAGCGTGGGCACGCGGCGTGGTGCGCACCGGATGCGTAGACAATGGCAGAAGCTATGACGCACGGGTTTTTTCCGATGGGGTGTGCGGGCGTTAGGGCGGAAGCAAAGGAGGCGGCGGGCAGCGTCACGAGGGCTATTTAAGGGCGGTGAGAACAATAGCTCTTCCTTCTTTGAGACAGCGGCATCGGCAGCGTAGGTCGTCAGTGAGAGGTGCGTGCGTGCACGCTGCGAAGGAGCCGGCAGTTATTATCGTGATTAGTGAGACATGTAGTCGGTCTCAAGACAGGCGGTACTACGCACGGCGACACATTAGGTAGTATGTTGCGGTGTGGTAGCCGTTGTAAATATCTCTCCTAGCAGTGGGATCTATTTAGTTAGTTAATTGTATACAGTGCATTGGTTATTTGTGACTACGGTCTAAATTGTGAATAAAGCTGCTGTTATTACAACCCACTCTCGTCTGTGTACTGATTACACCCGTATGACGCCACAATACGCTCTACCTCTCTCCAAGCAGCGTGTGCAACGTCGAGTCGAAAAATGGCTTTGTGGCCGCGAGCGCGAGGGGGCGCGGGCTGTGGCGTCGGCACTCGAGCGGAAGCGGCGCCATCGCGCCTCGCGCGGAAACACGCGCCCCCGCGCCACGCAAGGGCCAGGGGCGGCGAGGAAGGGGCGTGCGCAGCGCGCGACGCCGCCCCGCCAGCCCCAGAAACAAAAGGCGGCGTCGCCATTGTGGCGTCGTCGCCCGCGGAGGCGGCAGCGGGCGAGACACGGCGGCGGTGGTGGAGATGTCGGGGCGAGAAAATCGGTGTCGGCGATGGTGACAGTAAGCTTACATAAGTAGGGGGATGGTGAAACGACGATTGAAGAATGTGCACACAAAAATGTCATGTTTGCTATTCCAGTTGCTGGGTGGTCAGCCATGGCAAGACTAGCAGTGGCTGAAAACATGGCAACAGCGTGTTGGTTGTTGACACAAGAATGGCTCTACTACCAGAACAGAAGTAGTAGGAGCACCTACCGCAATTGATAGTGATGGAGATACATTTGATACGAGAACAAGTAAAGGTTGAGAAACAAGATTAAGATTTGACAGTGGGCGATGGAATCTGGGTGCAAAAGGCGATGCGAGAGTAGATAGAAAATGAACGAAGAAACGAGCCGTCGAGGGCAAGGCCGTAGGAGATGAGATACAACAAATAGGGTGCCGACTACGGAGAGGGCAGTAGAGAGAGTAGCTACGACTTCGCTCCAAAACCAGCGGTGGAAACGGTGGCGGCAGGCGGGAAAAGGGCGACAGCGAGGTTAGGACACAGCAACAAATCTGAGAGCGTGGGGATGAGTGGAAGGGGTAGGCGCGGCGGAGGGGGCGGGGGCAGGCGTCGTGCCGGAAGGAAGCAACCGCTGCTGAGAAGCATCGCCCCCGCCGTCTGGCCGCTTCCGCCGCGGAGCAGCCCGCAACCCGCTCCCCCCGCTCGCGCCGGCGCCCACGCGGAGCCGAGCGCTCCCCTTGCTCGGTCGGCGGACCCAAAATTAAATATGGCTCCCTTCTCGCCGCGCTGAGTTCGAATGAAGAGCGTTCTCTCCGCCGGAGTGGCCTCGTGAGCTAATTTGGAGTCTGCCTTGAATGAATGTCAGATGCATAGAATAACCTACCGGTGCTAAAGAATGGAACAGACTTTCTCTACTTAGTTTTTTAATATCTATGGTCTGGGTAGATTTTCGGTCTTGCCCCATCCTCTTGCTAGCTGCCAACTATCGCCGCCCAAACTAAATTTTTTTAAAAAAATTCTCAATTTTTCGCTTTCCTAATGGTAGAACAGAAATATTACTTTAAGAATATTATTGAAGAGTAGTCGTCTAATATGGACATTTTTGTTGAAAAGTTTGGACTGTTTTTAAGAATATGGTCGTTTAAGCGATTCTATAAATGCGAAACTTAAGATCTTTTTCACAGAATAATTTTGAGTGTTCGGAAAATTTCATTGGAAGTTATTTAAAGCAGATTCACCCACAAATACAATAATGTATACAAATCTGCCTAAGTGTGTCCCTAACGGCGAGAGAGATATTAAAAAAAATACATTTGCGTAATTTTTGCAAAAACAAAAGAATACAGCAAAATGGCATTTATGTCATTTTAAACAGGGCATTTAGCACTATCCGTAAAAAGAGTCTGAAGAAAGTAATTGGAGCCGTGTTTGAGAAAATGGCGTTTGAGCGTTTCCGAAAATGCGATATTTTGAGCTCATTTTCACAGAAAACTTTGAAGTTTTCGAGAAACTTTGTAATGCACTATTTGAAGTTATTTATTTTAGCAAGGTCAGTAATGTAAACAAATATCTGTTAATGTAAACATTAGGGACGTGAGAGATATGTAAACAAAATTACTTAAGAAGGAATCTCCTACCTTTCCATCTTCTGCTTCAACAAATTAAAAAAATATATTTATATAATACTCAAATGAAATCAATGATTTATTCTCCTAAATGTTAATTATATGAATATAAAAATGTATATGCAATAAATTTAAAAAATGTTTACTTTAAAAAAAATACAATGGGAATGGATTTCTCCTTCAAATACCGAAGTCGTCTCATAGATATTCTATACAGTTGGTTCATGTATTTGCTACTATCTGAAAGTCGAATGTAATTAGAATTTCAAATTTTAGATGGTGATTGTAAGTAATACTGTAATTATTGGTTTCATGTTATCTAGTGAAATTACTATAATTAATTATTCAATTCTAGTGTAAGTCAATAATTCTTACAGAAAAATATTGGAGTTGAAGGGTGAAAATCACTTCTGATATACTTTATTCCAATTTTCTCACCAATTTAACACCTCCGGGGTTTCTTGTATGCACGAGAGCATTAAACTCAAAGGTACTTCTTGTATTGATGTATAGAAATTTCGTTTATTTCTTTTCAAGTTGTGAGAGCCCAATATTCCATTCGCTTTGCCTTCTGAATTTTATATAATCGCTAAAATAAAGTCCGTATGAAGGAAGAATTAACCGACGACTATTGTAGGTCTATATGCTACTCTGTAAATTGATAATTTCGAAACGCAGATGCGATCAATATTGATTTGAAATCTCACGTATTTTACAAAATAGCACTTACGTTTTTATTTGTTTCCCCTTGGCATTTTAATTTCCGAAAGGCAGTCAAAAACATTTGCGACCTCAACAATAAAACTAACCAGTGGTCAATGAATCTACAGATGTTTTCTTGACCCAAACATAATTTGAAGAGGTAGGTGAGCGGTAGACATTACCCCATTCGAGTTGACCGTACCATGATGTTCCATGAAAAACAGTATATAACAGTATTTATCGTTTTAATACCCTCAACGCGTGACGGAAAAAACATTCACTGGTTTTTCAGGTCTTCCACTGATTTAAATAAAACATGACAACCTTAAAATGAATTGATTCTCTACTTTGTTTGCATGTGGTTTACGATTACGTATCTCTCGTTGATCGTTTCCTTAGATATAATTTTCTCTGGCAGTTACTTATTCTTACTGGATCCCCGGTGAAACAGAAACATTTCTCAAAATTCACGCAGGAAGGATGCGCTGCTCTCAAATACCTTCTTCTTTCTAGGGCTTTTATCCAACCAACGGCCGGTTACCCTTTACGTCCCGATGGGACGCATATTCGACCATACACTAGACCTACACACTTGCGGGCTCCTCTGATCTGGGGTCAGCAGAACGCGAGGCCCTCCGCGACAACACATACAAAGTCAAGGAACAAACAACCATGCCCAAGGCGGGACTCGAACCCGCGACCCTTCGGTCCGAAGCGCTGAGTCGGTACTCGCTCTTAGCCACCTCGGCCATCCAGGTCGGCTCTCAAATACCTGCGGGCCCAAATGTATAGCGCGGTGTTGGCCGCGTGCTCGCCAGCGCCGGCGGCGGCCGCAGACCGCGGCGCGGCGCGGCGCCAACTGACGCGCGCAGCCGCGCAGCAGCAGCCGCCTGGGAGCCGCGAGCGAAGCGCGCAGCCGACGCTGCGGTCGCGCCAGCCGCCGCCCTCCACGCCCGCGCCCTGGCGATGACCGCGCCGCGTGTTTGCGGTCGCCTTGCTGCCGCGCGGCGCGGCGCGGCGTTCACGCCACCGTTCCCAATGCCTTTCTTCGGTTTCCCGCCTCCAAGAGTACGAGCCAACCTTTGTAGGCGTTGTCTTTGCAGTTGTTGCAGCCTTGCAGGTGTTGTCCTTGCACATCGTTTCACATGAAAACAGTAATCCTAAAATAACTGTAGGTAGAATTTCTGAAGTAGTTATCATGCTACTTTACTGAGAATGTATGTAATGTTCCAGACTTATTAAATTAGATACTCGGCCAAATGTTTCAACAAATTAAACGGTGTTTCTATGACTAATGTTTTGTAACGATGTGAAAGAATAGATGAGCTTCTCTTTTGTTATCCGCGTCAAAATTTCAAGAAGTACCAAACATGAAAGTGGAATATTTTATCAGATTCTTTTTCTGAAGGCTGAATTAGTAAATCAATTGCATACACAAATAATTCAACTTGTGTTATTCTGAGGTGCGCTAATTAAGGTGTAGGAAATCCTAAAATACTAGAGCTTCCCCCGCGCGTATATTTTAAGTTTAGACGAATCAACTCTGTGAGGAGCAATTAGTTATTAGTCCGGTTCGAAGAGACGAAAGAGGAAATTCGGGAGCTGGATGTGTGACCCTATTTATTTATTACTTCCCGATAGTGTAGGTATTTAATTTTAGTAACCATCAGTCAATTTAATGCCTAAAGTTGTTGAAGAATTTACTTTCAAAATTCAGCTATAAATCTAATGAATGATCTGAAATTTCCCTGCTAACTCCATAATACGACATTTACGCAATTGTTGATGTCCAAACATACGTTTAGAAATATAACACTGGTTTAACTACATTCTTTCTTATAATTCCGCTCATCGCTTTATTTTATAATTTTTATCATCGAAATTTGAAATTCGTATTCATTCAAGTAACCTGTAATCTTATGATTGAGGAAATAGATCGGCGGGACCAAATCTAGCTCGAATTTCCGCCCCGCAAACGCCGAACCTTTGTTAGAGGCAATTGCGCCCTGAAGGCCGCATTTCCTGACGCTCTGCTTTTGCTTGCTGAGCCAGCGCGCTGCTTTCCGACGCCATCCAATCCCGGCGGCGGCGACGGCGGAGGCGAGGAGCGGTTTTACGAGGGCTGTCGCGCGGAAGGGCGGCCCGCCCACCCGCCCGGGCCGTTTCTCCTCGCCGGAGGTGGCCTTCACCCCCGCCCGGGATGACTCAAGTCGCCGCCTGAAGTGTACTCTCGTGTCGCACACAATACGCGCGGCGGCGGCGGCCTTGATTCACTTTCACGGCGGCGCGGCGAGCGGAAGAAATCCTTTTAGCGCGCAAGTCGTTCGCAAACTCCTGAGGGCGGGGCTGGTGGTCGCGGTGGCGGCCGCACCCTGTACCTCGCTGGGCCCTCGGAATCGGCGCCGGGAGGATCCATCACTGTGGATGCCGCTGTCGCACTGTTGTCATCTGTCAGACACTACAGTTTTACCAACACTCCTATTTCTTCAGAGGGCATACAGTGCGAACCTATTCGTTCACTATGAGGGGAAGGCAGATCTTGTAAGAGGAAGGTAATAAAAAATATTCGTTATTTTTGATGTAATAATTGAGTAATATTATAAATAGTACGAAAAAATATTGAAGAATTTTAAAGCGTACGGCAAAAAGAGAGAAACGGAATAAATTCGGGCAAAATAACAGTGAATGAATACGCTGACACAATATATGAAAAAAATAATATTGAAAAGCATGAAGATCAGAGAAAATGAGAAGCCTATAACATTACAATAATGTATTTCAGAGTGTGAATTTTATTCATGCATTTCTATTGGTGCAAGAACATAATTTTAATTTACTCATATATATTGTGGTTTTTCTTCATTTTTTTCGAGGTTCTTTGTAGGTCAGAGCTCCCAAGCTCCGTCTTTTCTTCTGGATATTCCACAGGCCTCACTATCTGATGGCAAATCACCTCATCACTTCTCGTTTCAAGCATCACTGCGATTGGTCTCGCATCTGTTCTCATTTTTATTTGATCTCTTTCCATCCCCGATACTTTCACTGCTTGTTTCTGTCCACGTACACTTACACATAATCACGTCATCATCGTCGTCGCAATTATATCGACTAACAACACCTTCTTACTCAATTCGCCATCTCTATCCATTTACCTTCTTTGCTTTTATAGTCTCTGTCTCTTATCCGCACATCCTTGCTGTGTTCTTAATGTGTTTTAAAAGTTCATGTTACCACACCGTTTTCCATTTAATGGGCGCTCTAGCTATCGAGCGAGTGTGTGTGTGTGTGTGTGTGTGTGTGTGTGTGTGAGAGAGAGAGAGAGAGAGAGAGAGAGAGAGAGAGAGAGAGAGAAGGAAAAAGAGAGAGACAAAGTGAATTGTAAAAAATAAAAATAAATGAACGGGTAAACTACCCTTTAGTTGTATCGTGCTGAGGTAGACTTTGTCATTACAAAACAATATTAAAGTGATAATGTTTTACTACGACTCTGAAGACATCTTGTTGTTATGAAAAAATTGAGCATTTAATCAAAATCATCAAATAACTGGCACAAAATCCTTAGCACATGCTTTATTTCAGTCCACTTTTGTTATTTTTTGATTATGGCAAAAAATAATAGGCAAATATAGACTACAAAGAATCTTCTTTTTGCAAATTTTTCTTGAACACTTTGTTGGTGCTCGATGCTTTTTAGATGCATAACGACTTCTATTGGAACTCAACCAGGCTACTAGCACGATTTGCTCTGAATATATTTTATCTCTCAAAATTTCCTTAACAAATTCTTTTTCTACACATTTATTAACTATAGTTGTTGGAAAAATGGGTATTCTTCAGCATGTCACTTCTTAGCTTTTCTGGGTAGTCCTCTGGTGAACGGTGCTTCCACAATCTTTACCATTTCACTGCGTTCTCCATTGCTTCCTTCCTGATGTTGTCTGGTGCCCCTCTCACCGCCTTCGCTCCTTGGTTCAAACTACCGCCGCCGTGGAAGTCCCAAGGAAGCAGTGGCCCCTCCGGGCGCTGCTGTGCGTCTCAGCGGCGCCTTGGGCGATCGTGAGGGGGAAGGCCTGCGGGCCCGCGCTGCCGATGGGCCGCGCCCTCATGATTCTCCCTAATCGCGCCGCGCCGCGAGCCCTGAGGGCGCAAAGACGCCGGCGGCGGCGGCGCCAGCGCAGGCGCCGCGGGGGCGGGGCCGGGGGCGGGGCTGGGGGCGGGCGCGGCGGAAGCGGGAGGCGCTGACGGCGCCGGCTGTTCGGTGCGGGAGGCGGCGCGGCGGGGGCGGGGCGGTAGGGGGCGGGGGCGGGGGCGGGGGCGGGGGCGGGGGCGCCGTGTTTGCTCCGCCCCGCCACCGTCGCGGCGCCAGCGGGTCGGCGCCACGGCGACAGTTCCGCCCTGTCTCAGGGCAGCTGTTATTAAACTTTTTATCGCCCGTCCGTTGGCGTCGCTCTTGGAGCGCAGCCAGCGGCGCCGTCTGGAACGACGCCCGCCTTCTTCTGCTCCTCTTCGCTCGACTCCCGCCCCCGCGGCCCTGCCCCGCCCCCGAGCGGCTCCGCGCCGCCACGCCATGCCTCCCCGCCGGGCCGGTGCGGGAGCCTGTGCACACAGCCCCGTAATGCCGCACTTAGGGCGTGGTTTGAAGGCGCCGGCCGCCGGCGTCGCTGGTCGACGCGCACAGCGCCGCTCGCTCCGCTCCCGACCGCCCCAGGCACCCGACAGCCCTCGCTCAACGGCGAAGGCTGTATGGCGCACGCACTGCGACATGCAATGTACCGTTCCGTAACGTCTCAATCGGCAGTCATCGCCTCCCCGCGATCACTTCTTCTTTTGAGAAATAATAGTCTCTCTCAACAACAAAAATATTAATTTAATTACAAGACTTCCGTTTTACAGATTCACAAGTTACATCCAAGTCTTATTAACTTCACTAAATACTTTGAAGTTTTCACCGCTAATATCTTTAACAAAACATGCGCACTATTGGATGAAACATCCATGGAACCGAGAACCCCTCCAAGTATTAGCGACAACCTCAAAAAGCATTCCGCTTGATTATACAGGGTCTTCTAACGGGATACCCTGTTGCTAGCTGGAAACGCATGACAATAATAACCCGCTACCTTGCCGCATGGAGTCTCTTCAATCCTGATCAAGTACTGTTCCTGGGGTGGAAGCTTGAGAGTAGTTAATTCATGGAAAGAAATTAAAAAGAAACAAGTTCTTTCCAGAATTTAAAATTGTAATGAATGGGGTCGATATTCTTCATTAGAATGTTTTCATTAGAAGGTTTTGAGAATATCTTGAGTGAATATCCATAAGATAATATTATTGGTGAAAGGATAGTAATTATTTATTTTCTGCAGATCCTGATAACAACTGATGACGAAACGATTTAGAGTCTTGTGTACATATATTTGATGTCCTTTCGAATGATTTTTAAGTTGAACAATTAACAAAAATCGGGTGTTGTGAATTATAGAGTAATATTACGAGAGATTTGACATTTAGAAAGATTATTTTGATATTGAGAATATTTCAGTGTGGATTCTCTGCACCACCATAATTTAGTTCTGAGTTCATAAGGGCCATTTAAGTATTAAGAGTTAAACTTAAGTATCGAAAAGGACGACACTAAAAGTCCAGATTGCGGTGGAACGTCTACAAAATCTCATAGAATAAATCAGTCGGAACTCGATAATCTAATTCGTGATCTAAATTTGTCATAGAATCGGGAAGAATTGTTGGCATCCCGATGAAAGGGCTGGAAACTTCTACAGAACGGAACTACAATTACATCGTCCATGGGTACAAGACCTCCGATTTCTATTCTCCGAAGTAGGCAATCTAGTGTAATGTACTGATGTTGATGTTTTACTGAGTGAGTTGACCATGACCATCATGATTTTAAGAAATGGAGATTGTATATAGATTAATCTAAATCCAGATTAAAAGTCGTGCTTATTCATAATGGAAATGAGAAACAAGAAATTCCTCTTGCCTATGCAGCCCATATGATAGAGAAATGGCATCATGAACCATTTTTTATTGAAGATAAATTACCAACTGCGTTTGTGGTCTCTTTGCAGCGATTTGAAAGTTATCGCACTTTTGTTAGGTCTCCAACAGGAATATACTACATTTTGGTGTTTTCTATGCGAATTCGCAAGATTGTAGGTCGCGAGTTTGCAAGATCGATAGTAGCGATCGCAAAAATTATTTTCTGAAGAAGCACTGACCTCACCGACACTTGAAATCTCGACACAAAATGCAACTTCGCAACCACTTGTAATCCTGAAAACACGTGCCTCCTCTTGCACATGAGATTCGAAATGAAAAATGTATGGAAGACGATGGATAACAATGGGCCAGATTTCCTGAGCTTAACAAATTTCTGAGGGTCAGTGGGGCTAAAATAAGAGAGGGCACATAGACCTCAAATAAAGGAGCCTTTGAAGGATAATGACGTTCAGATTCGTTTGAATGGTGTTGAAAAGGCTGCATAGTCCTCGCTTCAAAACGTCATAACTCAATTACTTGGTAACAGAAAAAACTGAGAACTACAAAGAACTAGTGTCCGAACTCCTTCAGAACAAGCTCCTTCAGCTCTGGGATGTAACATGTCCCTTAAAATACCTTTTATGAATTCACACTTAATACTTCTTTCCTGAAAATATCTGCGATGGGAATGAAAAACATTGTGAGCGATTCCGCGAAGACATTACAACAATGGAAAAACGTTATTAGGGAAAGTGGAATCAAAATATTCTTGCAGACTATTGCTGGCCTCTAACGTGATTTTTTCAATCTAAATAAGTAAACAATCGTTCAAAACTATATTTTGATTGAGAATATTATATGTAAGTAAATGAAATAAAACGAATCACTTTACAACAGTATGATATTTTTAATTTGCCAATTACAAAGAAACCTTCTCCATTAGAAATAAATGCTTTGCAAATTTGATATCAGGACACCAAATTCTATAAGTAACAGCCATTCTATTCCATTTAACAGACAAAAAATTAAATTTTGTCGACCAGTGTAATCACTAAATAACACGAACCTAGTAAGAAACTTACTCTCACAACTTCAGAATACTGGCTATTTTTACTTCGCTAACTGTAACCTCACGCTCAAATACGTGCTCGAAAATAAAATGTCGAATGCTTTTAATATATTTATTACCGCTTTAGCAAAGAAATAATGAACGAATGACAAAGTCGTCCAATCGAGCTCTGTGATTGGCTTTTTCAACGCAAGTACCATCTGCTTGAATTCACGATGTACTTACAAGCGACATTTCTATTTATTCGTGTAATCAAATGATACTTCCTAAGCAAACTCACAAACAACGCTGTCCTTGTCTATTCCGAGTTGTCAAAAAGGATTTCTCCTTAAAACTAACGACCTTTGTTTCCGACCACTCCACCGCCGTTGGCACCGTCGACCAGCGTCGTCCACTTCGTCTCGCACTCGTCCACCCCGCCCCCTCGTCCTGCCGTCCCCGCGCCCCGAGGCGTCCAGGAACTCGTTCCAGTGACCGGTAATTGATTTTCATATTCATTTCGCTCGGGCGCCGCCGCGTGGTAATTTTCGTTTCTCGTTTACTCCCGCGGATGCGACGTTGAGGGAGGCGGCCGCGCCGCCGCCTCCGTCCAACACGAACGCGGCTAAACCAGCGCGAGTACGCGACCAAAACGCGAGCAGCTGGCTGCATCGCAGAAGTGCGTGCACCTTGTTCTCGTAGAAGGCGAGAGTCGGAACGTATTCCTGTTACGTGTTACAATAGCCTTCGAATGTTCCTGGTGCCATAGCTCAGTGAAAACACAGTTGCATTGTTGACTGCACTTACGTAACTAATGGATTTAATTGTTGACTAGCCCGGAATGAATGAATTACTCACTCCTTCAAAAGCTACAAAGTGCATGAGTAAATGCCTGAAATTTTGAAAGCGGGAATGCCAACAACTTGTAGATAAAATGTAAATCGTCCCCGCTCTGTACAAACTACAAGTTGCACCCATTATTCCTATTGCCACAAGGTTATACTGTCCATCACTAAGGTAATAGAACTGTAGTTAGTTTAGTAATCAGAGAAAGAAAGAAAAAATATTTGAAATCACATCGCCGTACATCTGACAGCTGTATCTTCTCATCCTGTCGACTCGATCACATTCTCGATATTGACACGTTTTGATCAGTACGTACTATGTCTAAGAATATATCCACTCTAGCTCTTTTTTCGTAATTTTCTTGAATGAAAGTAGCATATAAGTTGGTATGCAGTAATAAGTAACATGATAAGTGTTCTTCTCACGATCTCTCACACTTCTCTATATTGCTAATGAATACTAATGAATAGAGCCGATGAGGTTTTTGTTGAATATCTTGGGCATCGGATGACGATGTAATCAGCTTTTCGATCATTCTGCGTTCTTTCATTGGGTTCTATCACACTGGCACCTGAATTTCCACCACCTCTGTTTCCATATTACCTGTAATATTACTAGTTGGAAGTAAGTTCCTCATTGGAATGAAAGGTTCCTAAGGGAATGTAATGCATCGTTATATTACTTATTTTTTTATAATTATTGGTGTGGTAAGCTACAATAATTCAGTTCAATAATTATCACACACCTGAACATTTGCGTGATATAAATGTCAAATTTATTTTCCATTTAAGATACTTCCAGAACGTTTGAAGTAATCTAGGGGTTTGTTTGTGAAAGGACTCCAATATCAATTTTATTGACTTAGTGTAATTTACATTTTAATTAAAGTTCTACTGTGCCATTCAAATGATACGCGTATCATTAAACGCCGATAATCTTCTCTAAATTATCGTCTTGGAAAAATATTGAATTGCCATTCGTGTTGATAAACTTATACTTCTAAATCCATCCCATGACTGAGGCAAGTTGTTTAAATATTTACTCTAAGCATTTGTTCATCAACCCTCTCTTGAACCGCCACCTGAAGACGAGGCATTGACGAACTCTCGGCGCCCAAAATAAATTCTGCGAGAGGAGAAAGCGGAATGGGGGGGAGGGGGCTCTCGCAGCGACAGCGGGCGGCCGTGCGATGGCGGCGCCGGGGGCGACGCTTGCACCAAGGGCTGTTGAAACACAGCATCACGTCAGAGGCGGCGCGGGGGCGGCGCGGGGGCGGCGCGGGGGCGGCGCGGGGGCGGCGCGGGGGCGGCGCGGGGGCGGCGCGGGGGCCCCGCTCCGCCCCGCTCCGCCCCGCTCCGCCCCGCTCCGCCCCGCTCCGCCCCGCTCCGCCCAGGCGCGGGGGCGGCGCGGGGGCGGCGCGGGGGCGGCGCGGGGGCGGCGCGGGGGCGGCGCGGGGGCGGTGCGGGGGCGGCGCGGGGGCGGCGCGGGGGCGGCGCGGGAGCGGCGCGGGGGCGGCGCGGGGGCGGTCTCGCGGGCCGATGCAAATGCGTTCGGCCGCCTCACCGGCGGGTTGCGGGGCGTGGTGGTGCGTGGTGGGGCGCGGGCCTCCCCGCGGAGCCTAACGAGCGGGCGGTCTTTGTGGCGCTCGCCGCCGCCGCCGCGATGGAGCGCGGGCGGGCGGGCGGACGGGCGCTCTCCGACGCCGTTAATTCGAGTTTCTTTATTTGCTCGCTAATTAAGCGACCACCGCCGCTCGCCTGGGCGGCGCCGCCCCTCATCCCCGCCCCCCGCCCCGCTCGGACCACTTGTCGGCGGCCGCCCATCTTGGTCTTATTCCCTCGTTTCCGAATGCGTCCCGGCGCGCGGACGGAGATGTGCGAGGGGGAGGCCGCCGGATTTCATTTGAGCGAAACTTGCTTTGTGGAAACGTGACCACCCGGTGATGGTGCCGAATCGATAAACGATCGAGAGCGAACTCAAGAATGCAATTCGCGTTCTGAAATTCAGAAAATCTACGTGAAAACTTCGCGAATGGAGATCGGTGAGATACTGATGATTTGAGCAAGAGAGCGTTTATGAAGCTATTTCTGACTTTCAGTTGATAGTTGTGTGTTGATAATATCAATTACTAAAGATAATACCCAGTTGTGAATTACAATATATTTATGCCTCAGTTGATCCCTTGTATAATTGCTCACTACGATGCAGTACTGTAAATACAATTCTACATAAAACTCAGTGTATTTGTGGAAAAAATCGATTCTTATAAATTCATTGAATTTTTTTTTTTCAGTTCATTTCGGGAGAGAATTCGCAAGTAATGGTTTCATAACATTTCTCATTTATTCTGACACATTTTCGCACTTTGAAAGCTTTCGAGCTTATATTTCTTTCAGTTTATTTCGGGAAAAAATCGCAGGTAAAGGTTTTTCTTACATTTGTGATTTATTCTGACCTATTTTTACAATTTGAAGTATCGAGAGTGCCTAATTTGTAATACTCATCACCGATGTCACAGACATGCACATTGTTGCCACTTAAAATAATATGAATTGTAATAACAATACCAACAAGCATATTCGCAATTCATTTGTAAAAAATACCCTGATAAATATTTCTTATATGTACTCCAACAATAACAGTGCTAATTCTAAGGAATACAATAATATAAAATTACATTTCATTTACAATAGATTGCCTGACATGAGATCTAAAGACTTAAATACTGTAAGTGTATTAAAAATAAATTTAACAATTGAACATATGAAAAAATTTACATAATAAAATGACATAAAAATGGTACTTTCGATAAAAATTTGAGTTTTTTGCAAATATTCTTCTCTGCCACGATTACTCCAGAAATTACGCGAAATACATTTTTGATTGATTAGAGGGTGAGGATAGTATAAGGAAGAGGGAGGAAAGATCGCACGCAGTTCGTGGTCCTTTTGTTTGGGTTCTGCTCTAGCATTCGCCTGGTGTTGATCTAGGAAACCAAAAAGGAAATAGAAGCAAGAGCATCAGTAAAATAAAAGTGCAACTAAGGAACATTTCACTTCAAAAGGCTTTCCAATTCACATCCAATGTATTACATACTTCAGAAAAAATATTGCACTGTATGTGCATTTAATGAATTGTGTAAAAATTCATGAAAGAAAGCCGCAATAAATGTGTTATCAAGGTTGAAAGTTATATGTACTGCGCTTGATGAACTACAAGAGGGTATTATTCTTGATGGTAACGTGCTATGGTCATTGTCATATAACTCTTCTTCCTTTTCTAGTTATTTCTCATTTTTGTATACGCATGCGCAGTCATAATGAACATAAGGAAATTACTTCCGCCAGCACGGACTCATTGCCTCGTTAAAATACACTTAGATGAAGCAAGGGGCTCAGGGAAAGAACAGCTCGTAATTCTCTTAGGAATTAATCACCGATCATTAGCGAGTTCAAATACCAGCGTCATTCTGCTTACGCGTGGGCTTGACGAGAACCTCTAGCGAATCAGAAGAACTGAAATTAAGTAAACAACAATTTTGTTATTTCGTTCTTCCGCTTGAGTGTTAATACTAGACAAAAATCCTAATGCACCTCTAAGTGAAAAATATCTGGCGTATTTGAAAAGACAAACCTATGTCACAACGGTCATCAAATTTTTTAATTTTGATTTTTATAATGCTGAGTATTATAAATTTTTATTGCGGAATAAAAATAGATTTCTGTCCAAGTGGTAATGAAGTTGTGCGTGGTATAAACATTTCATCATTATATAATTAAAAACAGATATGTGTGTTTACTTAAGAGCCACATTTGGACATTTTGTTCCATAAAATCACTTCAAAATGATAAGACAAGCACTTTGAGATTTTTGTATATATGTGATACGAGTTTACAGACCCGCGCGGTGCTTCAATAAAACCGTTCAAAAGCATTTTTACTCAAAACGTTATGAATTTTAAAAACAATATCAGATTGATTGCGGGTAAATAATTCGATTCGCGATGAACCCTTACGGAATTCGTTGTGGGTAATGGAGGTTTCCCACGTGTTATGTTGGAATTCTTCCATCTTGTCTCTCATTATCCTATTGCACCATTACCATTCTCTTTTATCAACACCATTCGTACGCTCATTCGCATAATTCGACACTACCTAGTACCTTCACTTCAATCTTTAATCGTATTTCCTGTCAACATTTTCCATCGTTTCTACACACTTACCGTAATAATTCACAAGTGAACAAAACTGCACGATGAATGAGTCACTGAACACATCATTTGGATTTCTCGTCAATCGCTCTTCAATTCAATTAGGACGGACGTGATTTTAGAACATTTGATTTACTGCATCACATGTGTCCAAGAGAGATAGCGTCTGTTTTTGAGAGTTAATTTCTAACGTTTTCCCCCCTATTTAACTATTTACTTACATTATTGTTTTACTTATTTTTCATTATTTATGTTTGATCAGTTTGTAAAAACTATCTTTACTAGCGGTCACAACCATTTTACAGTCGTGTAATATGAATGGAATTAGCGTAACCTACAATTCATAACACTTTTCGAACTATTACCAATGCAATATAAATGCCAATTTTTAATATTGATAGTAAATAACGATCATAAAGTAATAAATCATAATTATTTAAATACGTAATAATTAAATGTAGAGAATCATTTAATTTTACTTATAAACAATTCATATAAAGAATGAATATTGTTTAACAATATTCTCACGAATCAGGTATTTCTAAATTTTGTTCTTGGCAAGAAAAATGCTTTCCATTTCGGAGTTTTCCTAATTGGATTATGATATATATTGTTCATATACTTTCTCCACATTCTAGAATATGAATTGCCACAAGATCTCGGCTGAAACCACGAAGATATTCTAGAATATGATTACCGCGCGCGCACTGACCAGACCCATACGAACTCTCCAGATTTACACAGAAGGCCAAGACGCAGGAGCGATATTTAAAACATATAGCACGTTCAGTAATTCCAGGAGCGAAGCCTCTCACTTGATGGTTTTTGTGCGCAGTGACGTGTTAAGGAACGATTCCGCGCGCGACTCGCGCCTTGCGCCACCCGCCCGCGACTCACGCCTTGCGCCGCCCGCTCCGCCCCGCTCCACCCCGCTCCTCCCCGCCCCGCTCCGCCCCGCTCCGCCCCGCCCCGCTCCGCCCCGCCCCGCTCCGGCTCCCGCCCGCCCGCCCGCCCCCGCTCCGCCCCGCCCTGCTCCGCCCCGCTCCGCCCTGCTCCGCCCCGCTCCCGCCCCGCTCCGCCCCGCTCCGCCCCGCTCCGCCCCGCTCCGCCCCCGCTCCGCCCCGCTCCGCCCCGCTCCGCCCCGCTCCGCCCCGCCCCGCTCCGCCCCGCTCCGCCCCGCTCCGCCCCGCTCCGCCCCGCTCCGCCCCGCTCCGCCCCGACAAACAGGCGCGCGGGTGCTGAGCGGGCAAGGCTCGCGGGGGCGGGGCCTTGACCCGAGGGCCCGCGAGGCGACGGGGGCAGGGGGTAATGAGGCGAGCGGACAAAGAAGCGGGCGGCGCGCGCGCTATCACACATTTTAATTAACGTTCGCATCCGAGCGGCGGGCGCTGTCGCCGCCGCGGCGGGGACGCGCGGGGGCGGCGGCGGGGGCGCGAGCAGAGTCGCAGGCGGGAGCGGCGGCGATCCGCAGGCTCCGGCCCCCGCGCCTCGCCGGCCATCTTGGGCTGCCTCCGCCGCGGCCGCTGCGGGCGTGCGCGCGTGCTTTGTTCGGAGGCGCAGCGCGTTATTCTTCTGTCGATGCGGCTAATGACATCGGCGCTCAAGATGGCGGCAGAGATGTGAGGCGGCGGCTCCCCGCTGCCCCGCCCCGCCCCGCTGCGCCCCGCCTCTCCGCGGCGCGGCCTGCGCTGCTTCTTCTCGGCCTCCAGCTTCCACCTTCTCCGCCCCGTAGCCTGCCCCGACGCCACCGCCGCTGCTGACGCAGCCGCCTGCACCGCCGCCACCCTGTTTTGAATAAAAAATGCAAGCGCCACGTCAAAACACATACGTCGCCAAATATCGAGAGGAGAGCTTTGATGTGTGATAGCTGTTCGTTTTTCTCTCGTACGCGGAGCGGGCGAATTCTTTTTGCACGCGCTGGCAGAGAAGGGGGCTTATAAACATGCGGAGACGAGGGTCCGATGCTATCGGGTCCGCATTTTAGGCCCGTTAATTCGAATTGCTTAGGAGGAGGTATGCGCGCGGGGGTCGCCTCCTGCAGCCACCGGACTGGGAAATGACAAAGAACGGACGCCGGGCGCCGCGGGAGCGCGGGCGCGCGGGCGAGCTGGCCTGTTTGGGCAGCGGCGAAGGGCAAGGGCAAGGGCGAGGGCGAGGGCGCCTGGCCGACCGGCGGCGCTGGCTGTCAAGCGTGCGCGCTGTGTTCCAAACCGAATCCAGCGCCCTTTGATTTGTGATACGCTTCTGTCGCTACAAAAATTCGCGACAGAAGAGAGGGCTCGGCGGAGATTTGTTGGTAAGTGGCCCTCTGTTCCATCTAGGCAACTTATCATTCTGATGTTCACGTCTCATTGAAGATATACCGCACTCAATTATCTATATAAAAAACGTTTTATGCATACAAATATGTATCAGAATGTGTTAAAACAAGCAATATATTTTAGGCAAGAGAGAGAGTATAATTAAATGATTTACTATTAAATGTATTTCATTACATTTGTAAAAATTTTCAATTTAAACACGAGAGAAAATTCACACTTTAATATTGAAAATACTCGAAACATCTTGTATAAAAGTGTCTATTATGACACTAATTTTCGTGTTATACAAAGCCATTAACAATATCCTGAATAGAGGTAATGAAGAGGAGCATTCTGTATTTAAATAAAGAGAAATTGTGTAAAAATAGCAGGCTGTATAAAGCGGCAGGCATTTTTATTCAACAATTTTAGTAGGGATTTTGATGCGGTGTCGCGCGTTCGTGCGTTCCTCGCCATACACGCCACGAACATAGACGCTGCCGTTGAACCAAAAGTGTTGCAATAAAAGATGAGCTAAACTTGGACAGCGTTACATCAGGAATTCTGGAAAAGAAGCCAAAGGCTCGCCGGGTGCGACGCACTGCGCTTTCAAGGCGCTTATGGCTCTCTCACCCCTGACTCCTTCTTTCTCCTCCTCCTCCTCGCCCCCCCCCCAAATCGCGCGTTTCGTCAGCTTTCCAAGCGAGCGCTTTTATCGCGACGGATTTCCGAGAATCGGCACCACTTTCGGTGGCGTTCAGCTGGGGCGCTGTATCATCTTCCGCGTCCTCCCAGCATCACCGGAAAAAGCTGCGGCGGGGGCGGCGGGGGCGGCGGGGGCGGCGGGGGCGGCGGGGGCGGCGGGGGCGGCGGGGGCGGCGGGGGCGGCGGGGGCGGCGGGGGTGGCGGGGGCGGCGGGGGCGGCGGGGGCGGCGGGGGCGG
>BLKR01000172.1:0-68881 GCA_011170035.1 Teleogryllus occipitalis | reverse complement strand
GGGACAGGTGGGGGCGGCGGGGACAGGTGTGGGGCAGGCGGGGGACCGGCGGGGACAGGCGGGGACAGGCGGGGACCGGCGGGGACAGGCGGGGACAGGCGGGGACCGGCGGGGGACAGGCGGGGACCGCGGGGACCGGCGGGACAGGCGGGGACAGGCGGGGACCGGCGGGGACCGGCGGGGACCGGCGGGGACAGGCGGGGACAGGCGGGGACAGGCGGGGACAGGCGGGGGCGGCGGGTCTGAGCCGGCAGCGGCGCTAGTCTCCTGCAGCAACCCCCTCGAACGCTCCATCCCCCGTCGCCCCAACCACCTTCTCCGACCTCCCCTTTCCGCGCCGTTCGGGGGTGAGTGAGGGGTGGGCTTGCAGTAGGTTAACGGGCCTGATGAAAAGCGTCTGATGAGGCTCGCACATCGCCTGCTAAGCTGCCCTCGTACGCAGCGCGCGCCGCTGGGAAAGGAGGGGAGTGGAAGGGCTGGCGCTTGGGGAGGGGATGGAAGCGGGGAAACGTAGGAAGAGGGAGTGAAATACGTCGCATGGAAACGGGTGGATGGAAGGCAGATATGCTGCTGGCGCGTAAGGTCGCGACAGGCGCTGGGTGGAAATTAAAGACCCCTAAAGACGACTAATCAGACTTCATTTTTTCATTAACTTTTAAAGTTATATTGTAGTTACTCCTTTAAAAGATAGAATTTCGTGTTCCAACCGAAAACATACAGCGTAGTTTGATTTCGCAATGTTGAAACACATCCTTCCCTTAGTCCTAGCAGTAAATGAGGCAACAGTTTTGCCAAGTTCCTTTAACTCCTAGTTCTTTATATGAGCCATCTATTGATGTCAAGGTATGGTGCCAGATAATGTAGTTTAGTGACCAGGCCAGCGTGATGGTAGATTGCGAAATGTGATGTGGTTTTCAGTGAGAATCGAAAGGAGATAAATGGAAGTAAAACGTACTTAGGAATTGATGTAATAAGTTTCGATGCAGAGCGACGAGACGGAGGGTAGGTTAGGACTGTGTAGTTTTGAAAGTGTGAAAATTTGTCAGTATATAATTGCAAATAATTGTTTTAACTGGGATGGACCCCAATGGCAAATTTGATAACACTTCTTCACTCATCGGAAGCACAAATCACCTGTAAGCTTGAATATCCAGCCCTCGCGATTAATGTGTGTGTCATGTTATTTAAAATAATAATGTGGTCAAGATTACTTACATGCAATTCACACTACCCGTTACGTTTCAATCGTCATCTATGTCACGTCTTCTGTAAACTTTACACTTGTTTCTTCGTTATGGTTTTGCTATTTGGCGGGAAAAAACAATATAACGCGCGAGAGAATCAAGAATGGGACGATAACGAGGGACATTGGCGAAGATGCAATGCTCCCCGATTAGGCACCGCATAGAGCGATTCTGCGCCACGCGGTTTTGAGGGTGTGTCAAGCGCCGATAAGCAGGGATCGTGCATTCTAACGCGGTTCACAGCCCCCACCAAGCTGCCGCGGCGCACGGATTTCATTTCATCCCCTCGTGTTAGAAATCTGCTCCGCACGTGGATCTCCGCGCGCCCCACCCGCTGCCCTGCAATTAGGGGAGGTATTTAACAGCGATGAGGTGGCTCCCTCGGCCGAAGCCCCGACCGCCCTTTGTCACTGCGCAGCGTCCGTTGGAGTGCCGCGCAAGGGGATGGCTTCGGGTTGGGTTACGACTATCCTGCGGATGGTGAAATGGAGAAAGGAACTACGTAGAATTGCATTGTGTTTTAATTTAACTGTGATTTGAAAACTATGAGGTGTGTTTTTTTTTCAGACTTTCCTGCAAATAACCTCAGATTTACAATAGGTAGTATTGGTTTATTATTAGGGGGAGGATTTTGATAACTTAAAACATTAAAAAAATTGTCATTAAATACTCTTAAAATGTTTTAAAAAATCCCTAAAAGCAAAGAAAAATTACGTAAAATATTGACAAAACCCAGCTCAGAAGAACAACTCAGTCAGTTGGATATGGTACTGATGTAATAAAGGTTTCTTTCGATCGTTCAAGTGAACTCAGCTTCAGAAATGTGGTTTGAGCTACTATTTACACCGATTTCTGTCTTTAGTTATCGCGAAATCGGCCAAACAGTCATTGGGGCTGATAAAAAACCTTAGATAATATACTCACGACGGCTGACGTTACAATTTCTGAGCGAAGAAATGGAATATGCTACTTAGGAATTCTGATGAGAACCTTTGTTGCATCTCGTAAATATTATTTGAAGCAAGAACTATTAAAATCTATGAAATCAGCGAAAACTGCTTTAGAAATGACGGAAAAGGTAAAAAATGACATATTAGTCGAAATTCACGAAAAAGACAAACAAAAAAAATGACATAAAAATGGGTAATTTCCTTTCGTCATAACATAAAATAAATGCCTATATATAGTCATGGTTCTAACAGTGAAAAGAAAAAAATACTTTTCATTAAAATCCGCCTCTATTTACTATATAGAAAATCGCAAAGTATAAATGTCATACGTTTTATTATTTGAAATACATTATTTTTGAAAGTTTCTATACCAAGTAAATTTCCACCTGACCATTATCAGCGAGCACCTTTATTGCCCATTCCTCTTCTCCCGGTGGCTCCCAAACTCCAAATTTTCGAGATCTAATCCAGCTGTGGGTAGCGGATTTTCGAAGGCCGGAAAACCCTGTTATACGGCGCAGACTGTTGAAGAACGTCGGCCTGAGACTTGGAATATGAAATCTCTCATGTAATACCTATAATACGTTATCCTAACGATATAAGACTTTAGCCCGTTCAAACAGTTCTCGTATAGTTAATTGAGACCGAAAGTGGTCGGAGAAACTGATAATTACATTCAGGTACTACTAGGGACGCCCACAAGCACCCCTGTTGCAAATATACCCAACAGTCGGAGGTAGGGTTAAAAGGCAGTCTGTGTCGAAATTGGTAGGACGCCACTTGCTGCAAATTGGCCAAGAGCCGCAAGTATCTGTTTGCAACACTTCCAAGTAAGAATAGCTACAGACCCTTATTTGAAAAATTATCTACGTATTCTACAATAGATGTTTTAAAGATTAGGTGCAATAAATCATTCAAGTACAAACTTTAATTATCAAATTACTTTAATTGAATAGTGTAGTTCAACTTAATGTCACAGAAACGTTTCTGAGGTTTTATTCCTTCTGTGACGTTGTCAGTAACAGATAAGGTTAATTTTTACATTACTGACGAAACTAATAGACTTTAGATTTTTAAGCTAATGCCTAACTTAATCATTTTGCCATAGCTACAAATTAATTGGGAATTAATTTCATGACTTTACGATACCAAGAAATTTAATTTACAGTGTCGAAAAATGTCTATAAAATCTAAACATTTTCCGTTCTTTAAAATTAAAGTCGTGGATAATGAACTTCAAATCATTCATATACAAAAAAATGTGTCTGAACCTAAAATTTGCAACAAATAACTGTCCTGACTGGTCTCTGCCTCAAGAGAATTTAGGTCCTGCTTATTTTTCAAATTTTAAAATATGCACGAGCCATAAGCGTTGAAATAGGTAAGTAGTTTTATGCGCATTCAAAGTTTCTGAGTGCTCATATCATAGCTCAATCATAGCTCTTTTGTCATTGACATTGTTGTGATCATTTTAAAATTTAAAATTCATGTTTTTAATAAAAATGTTTGAATTGGAATACAGTGTATGTGGAAATGTTATTTTCATGACTATTTGTACTGCCTATTTAGGATACTATAACTTGTTCTGTCTTTTTAAGGACTCAGGCGGCTTAAATATATTTTAGCGCTTATATATACGAATTCTAAAGGTCAAATATACACTAATTCAGGTTTCAAGTTTCTCTGAATCCTGTTTCATCCATTCCTGGGTCATCCTTTGTCTCCCATATGAAATCACGCTCGCCTGGGACTCATTCAAAATTTGGCAATTTGACGCAAAGAAAAATACAATTTCGAAAGCACAAAGATTTACAGCACAAGACTGCAAATCCGTTCAGAAATAGCTAGGTACTACATCCAATAAATTGTTTACGTGTCAACGTCTTCTACTGATAGGAGCGACTGATTATAATGCAAATAAAACCAACCAGATGGCGGCCTAATATAATACGTTGATTATACGTGCACATGTTGATTATGGATTACTTGCTAATAATAGCGCTCATTACGCAACAATCAGGATCGCGTAGCCCCTCCCCTCCCCTCCCCTTGCGTCGGCGCGTGCGCGTGCGCGTGTGCGGGCGCCCCCGGGGGCGCGGAGAAGCCTCTGCAATCCGAACCGCGCCCTCCGCCCCCGCCCCCGCCCCCACCGATGGGGATCGATATTTAGCAGCGATCAGTCGACCCCTCGCGGGGCGCCACGTCGCCAAACAACGCTCACCTGCCCGGGAAGGCAATGGAATCCGACCAACTGATTCTCGCGCAAATGGAGTCGAAGGGTTAAGGAGGAGTTAATGGAGTTAATTGAAAAAAATTAGGATTCGGGTAAATATAATGTACAGAATCGTGAGGGTAGGTCAATTAAAGGTCGGTACCGGTCAATTATTTGGTCTGCTTCAGGGCTGTAAATATACAATAACATACAAGATAAATATATAAATAGTGCTCGATTCTCTACATTATATGAATAATTCGAGGTCAAGACCAACAGATGAACTGAGATTTGCTCCACTCTTTTGTGTGCGTATGTTGTTTTTCTTTTCCATTTCCTAATGTTACTCAATTGAATTTTCTATTGCTTTCCCAAACATTCATAGACTTGTGTAAATGGGAAATTATGATAAAGAACATTTGGAGACACGTATGAAGATAGTAAACTCCATTATACGTTCAGCACATTTGTCTACACAGCAACTAAAGATTTCCCAGAAATCACATCTGTGTATTAAAAATTGGTTGAAGAGAAGTAAACAAGTTGTTGTAAAGCACTCTTTATTTTATGTTCAAACGCTCTAAAGCAGGTTTTTATTTAATTCGTATTCGATCCTTGGCTAAAAATCGAGTAAACGCGTGCAGCAAAGCAACACCCCTGATTAACGCCGTGTTTGGAAACTTTCTACCCCGACAGAAATCTGGTACTCAATTGCGGTGAGCTGAATAGGGGCCGAGCTGTGCGGTGAATCATACAACCCCTGCACCACCAGGGGTTTACAACCCCAAGCGGGAATCTCTAATGCGGAAGCTTCTTTACAACTTATGCAAATGCCTCCCTAACTGCCGTCACAAACTGGTGTTCATTTCTACTATTCATTTGCTGGTACTGTCAACAGGGTCATTGGAAAGGAAACATAATAACATATGTGAGGCATATAAATATTTTCTTTGAGATTTACAAAAAGTGTGTGAAACAACATAAATATTTTAATAAACCCTTTGGTTGTCGCGCTCTATAATGGACCGAACGTTGGTCCGTATACTTTGTAATTTACATGCCAACTGTCACATTAATTACTGAAAACATTTGTTCTCTGTGAATGGAACAGATGTTTTAAATTGCTTAATAAGTTGAAGAAGATATTTTCAAACTACATTTTATGTTTTCGACGGGTCTTTACTAAATCCGATCGAAAGCTAGTGTGTGTCATCTGAAACTCAGAAATGTCGAATTCTATGCATGGAGTTTTGAGTTGATTTCAAAAAACCCTTTAAGTATAAGAAAATCTTTTTAATATGAACATTGTTTATTATAACTTTCTGTCATGATAATATTGTTAATATCTTTGGAGAAAAAGTTTCACCATTCTGTTAAGAAGAAATAGAAAAGTCGGATTTGTTTTTCTTGAAACGCTTAATATTCTTCACTTAATTCACAAATGGAATTTTAGCCATTGTTATTAGCGTATTTTGCTTTAGGCGAGAAAAAAATGAAAAACACTTGGAACTGTTTTTGAGAAAAATATTTTTTTTAAGTTGCCTTATTCAAGGAAAGATTACGATTAAGATTAAAGATCAAGAAAATCTACTTATATTTTCAAAAAATTGACTTTATGACATGACATTATTTAAAGATGAGTTTTTGAACATATTTGGTGAAGAGAAAAATATTTTTGTTTTGCAATATACATTTTGACAATTTTTTAAACCGAAAATGGGATTTGTGCCATTTTTAAATGTTTACACTTATAAACATGGAAAAATCGAAAAAAATTGAAGCGGTGTTTGAAAAAGAATTTCAAAAATTGCCAATATTTCACTAACATAACGCGAAAACGACTTACCTTTTCGCAATATTGTACATGATTTTATTTAATGTCTTTGAACAACGTCAAAAAATTGGCGTTTGACAATTTTTGAAAATTTAGAGTTCAACGGACATGAGAACTAATACATTTTAATTCGATATTTGCTCTATCTGAAAGAAAAATTTAATCCAAAAACTTTGAAATGTCTTATAAAGAACCCCCAAATATCAGAATATACGTTTCACATTTGCAAGACCTCGAGTTGGGGCATATTGACCGGAGAATGTTTTGGAGAATATCGTTTGATGTTTTCGGTGCTCGGAAAACTGACGGACAGACGGACGGACGAACTGACGGACCGAAGGTCGGATAGGCAGAGTGACAGAGGTTTTGCCGTCAATTTTTCGATATCAAATGAAATTTCTGACTACACTGCGTGTTATTACACGAATTTACTACACATAGAACCCAGATTTACTGACTTTTCGATATCCAGACCCTTCGATACAATCTTTGTTGTTGAAAAAATGGCTGTTTTTTACCGCAGTATTGCAATACTTTCTCTATACTACATAAGTATTATGCAAGAAACTGCGTCATTTTCTTTGAAGAGAGAAAGACAGCTCATTTAATTTTTTTTAGCCGCCGCCTGAAATTCGCATTTTTAATCCTCTCAGTTATCTTGGAATCTCCCTTGAGTGTCTGAAAGGCAAAAGTGCCCTTGTGCGAGCGCCCCTCGCGCCGTTGGAGGGGCCGAGGCGCAGCGGCGCGGCGCCCGTGCGCCCGGGGCGGCCGGCGAGCGCCAACCGCCAACCGCGCGCCGCGGCCGCGCGTCGCCCGCCTTCCCCCGGCCCACGGCGACGCGACGCCGCGCCATTCCCGACGCTTCACGCCTCCCATTGACGCGCCCGCTCGCCCGCCCACCCCTCCGCGCCGCGCCGCGCCGCGCCCCGCCCCTCGCGACCCGCCGCCCCCCTCTTCTCACGCCTTCGCCCCCCGCGCTCGTTAGGCTCGAACATGGCGCGTCGCCTGCGCCGCTCGCGCCTGCGCCGCCGCGACGCCTCCACGCGACGCCTCCACGCGAACCGGTAGCGGTAGCTCAGTGCATCAACTGATGTCACTGCAGCGCCTCTGACCGGGAGGTCCTAGGTTCGAGTCCTGACGGCGGCAGGATTTTCGACACTAGCTTTTCAGCTAGGTCGAATTCAGTCGCCGTCTGGAGGAGAATTCTAGCGGCCGGCTGCTCTGATCGGTAGTTTTCCGTGGTTTCTCCGATCAACACCAGGCGAATGCCGGAGCAGTACCCTACCAAACGGGCCACGGACCGCGCGCGATCTGTCCTTCCTCTTCCTTGTCCTATCCTCTCCCCTTACACATACACTTACACTAACATGCACTACACTACCACATATTTCGGGAGACTGGTCGGGAGCTTAGAGCTTGTCCCGGCTGGGGCGGTGCCCCGCTGGTGGGAGAGTCCAGGTTAGGGGGAAGCCCCACTAGCCGACGGTAGGTCGGTGCCGGATCTCGCCATCCAGCGGGGGAAGATCACCGCCATCTCCTGAGAAAAAACATGCACTACACTAACGGGACTAATGACCGAAGTAGTTGACGCGCCCGGAAACACGAAAAAATCAATCAGTCAATCCTCCACGCGACGCCTCCACACGGGCGCGTGCGGACGGGGTGGCTGCGGGCCCCGCCTCTTATAGAACGATTTTCCTAAGGATGAGCCAAAGTGACAGTTCGCGAAAACAAGTGAACATCACATGTATTTCACAGAAGTATCCCTCCGCCGCGACAGCTGTTCAGCCAGGCCTGCTAATGGCTCCTGTGAAAACATCCCTACGAAGAAGTCTAAGAGTTTCGCTGAGGTATATGCACATACGCGAGTTCGGGAAAAATTTAAATTTAATTACGTATGTGGAAAATCTCTTAACATGCTCTCATAATCAGTAAAAGAAAACTGCCACGAATGTAAATAGAAAGCTCTCAATCAGAGCTCGCCCACAACAGCACAAAGCCGGAACCACGTGCATCGGTACGCATCTCGCATTCAAATCTCGGTTTTAAAATAAACATAATATTTATCACAGGTAACGTAAATTCAATGTAATGTTAATAGAAAAAAAGAATTTTTACAGAAGAGCACGTAACACTGCACTTCCTAATTTCAATTATTTCTCGTGGCGCACTATATTTTTGTCAGACGAGGACATCACAAAAGGAAGAGTCGAAGCCATTTACAAGTAAGCCAACTACAAACGAACGAATGCGGGAAGGGAGTCTAATGGGCTCAAGGGCACGACGACCACAGAACCTTCAGTTATGTTGCCAGCACTAGCTGTCACTTTGGCCCATCCTTAGGAAAATCGCTCTATAGCAAGTGTTTTCACAGTTGTCAACAGCGACATTCGATGAGCGTGCGAAGGCGATGCCAACTTACAGTTTCGATTCCAACTACTCTTCTCCTCAGAAAGTCAATAATGCTAGAAATATGTAAGAGTTGGGATGGTTATAAGGGCTTTTGTAACAACAGTTTTTTTGATGTTACAACAGTTGTAACAACAGATATTTAATGTCGATGAGTTGGCGGTGCCTATCGGAATCTGATTCTTAGGCCGACTGCTCTAATCAGTGGTCTCCGTGGCACTTCCAAGCGAATACCCGAGCAGCGACAGGTCGAGGACCGCGCGTGAACTTTTCCTTCCACCTCCTTTCCCTCATCAACGTCATCATTATCATCTCATCAAGTCCTCCAAGCTGTATTGTCTCCGCCGTCCGCGAGAACCACTCACCCTACCTCACCCCATCATAACTGGTAAACGCCAGCTGGATTGCCTTGCCAACCCTGCAATTGAACGGAATTAACACGAAACCATGAGGGAGTCAAAAACAGTTTGGTACCGTTGGGTGGCCATATCGAGCCGAATTGAAGATGAATAATAAAACTGCCATGGCGGCCGTGGGCAGTAGACAAGGGTGCAGAGTATGAGCGTTAGAAGTTCCTGCACCACCACCTTACATTCTCATTCACAGCCGACACCTTCGCGTTCATGAATCAGTTTCCTTTGGGTTGACAATTTCAGACTAACTTTTCTGTTTATTCGTATTTTGGACCTCTCATCTCTAATGCACTACTTCTGTATTAAATTTACGAACGAAACAATTCATACTTATTTCGTTAAAATGAAAAACAATATCAAATTCTCTTCAACATTGCTCTCACAGTGATGCCGGAAATAAACTGCTGTGCTACAAAGAAGGTGCTATTCCTATTGAAAATGTGCTTGTTGTGGGTCTCTAGTGGCCTTGTTGAATTTCATATTATAGTTGCAAAAGCACGAAAAAACAAGTTTATTAGCAATCAATCACTAAAGGTTTTTGAAAATTCCATATGACTATTTTCTGATAGAATATTAATGAAATTGAGTAAAAGTGAAAGTTAATGGATAGTATTACATCCTTCAGTAGGACCTGTTACTTATGCACGCTATTGATATAGACTGGTTTAGCTGTAATTCTAAAGAAAACATCTACAAATAATTACCTAAATTAAAAAATATTTCAAATATTTAACGAGGACGACTTCTCTAAACGGGAGGTTTGCCCAATTCCACTAATACTTAACAAGTAGTGCATGCAATCCTTTGGTCATATCCATTCTGCAAGAAGTTGTGGCAAAAACGGAAATGTTAGAAAACACTCTAAATAAAGTAATTTAAAGCAGTAGCGTAATACTTTGCATTGCCTTATTAACTTTATATACGACGATACGATGTTTGAAACTTTTCACGAAACTAATCATTGTAATAGCTCTCTAACAGATTTTGTAACACTAATGTCATAAATATTTCATTAAACTCCTCTAAGACAAAGAAAGGCTTGTTTAGAACAAGCAGTCATACTTATGTTTTCAGTATTAACTTTCTAATCGTCATAGAAAATAGTTTGTATGATATTTATTCAATATAATATCATAGTGCAATGAATACTGTAAATGCCTCAAGGCATAAAAGAGATATTCGTTACATCAAGATGTTAATGTGAAACTTGTTTCAATATTAACTATTTCTAAATAGTGATATTTTATAAAACTGAGAGAAAAAGATTACTTTCATACAAAGTTAAAAATTCTTCGAAAGAAATCGTAAAGAAAAATGTATTCTCTTCAACTAATAATTTGCAAGAAAAACAAAAAAAAACGAGTGTTTTCTAAGAAAATTAGATAAAAATCAGCTCATCGGTTTCTGCATTTCTCAATGTAATGTTTTTCCTTAATACAACATTAAAAAGAATGAAATATTTTTGAAGGCATAAATATATTATCACACATTGAAGTATTGATACGATTTGAATGAGTGTATGTCGCTACATTCATACTAGTATAGTTTTACCAATTGCATTATTTCATTCATAGGAAGCATATTAGCTTCCCGTGAGGTGATTCCAGGTTCGATCCCCGGTCGAGGCAAAAATAGAATTCTAGCTTTCCTTTCAAATCGTCTCAGTTTCTGAAGCAGTGAGACGAAGGAAAAAGCTCATGCAGACGGAATTTGCTAGTTGCGGTGAAAGTAATTAATGTTCGCCACATGTCTCTCTTACCCCCCAAGCGTGGGAATTAAATTATGCCCAGGCATGGAGGACACCGTTAGCTAGCCGGCAATGTGCACACTTGATCTAAAATGCCAAATACATACATTGAGTTTCATACAGCCTTTTTCCGAGAACTAATGAAAATGAATAAAGTAAAAACTAATTATCATATCTATCTTTTCTCGTACCTCTTAATTCCATTTCTGATTCTCTCCTATTCAACAACTATTCATTTTGTATTTTGCTCAGTCGTTGGGGTTTAGCGTCACCTTTCCGAGGGTCGTCTCAATAGAATACTTGAACGATGACCAATGATTATTAACGTATCATTGCTTGGTTTCCAATAAGACCGTGATTAGTCGACAATTCTTATTATAATTAATTAAGGTTATTTGGAGAATAAATAGTTATTAATCTCGGATTTTAAAAAATTTAAAAAATTATAAAGATATTCTAATTTTAACATTTCAGTTCGTTATTAAACTAATTGAACTCTGAAATGATTTCGTGTACGTCATGGAAATTATATTTAGAAAATGAATTAGTTATTTTTCGTTTATATAAATGCACATTTAAATACACGAAACATATTTAAAAATTACGTGCAACATTAAAAGAAAGATATAAAAAGGACTAATTAAATTAACAATTATTAGAAACGTAATTTCCATTTGCCTAGTCGTTCAAAATGTTTGACATCTTTTCTTTTGTGGTTTGTCATGAAAGTCCATAATTTCTAATTAATTTAATTTATTGATCTCAATACAGTAAAAAACTGTGTGATGTATGGGAGTATGATGTATGAATTTCTTTCACACAAAATCTAGTGATAAGCCAGGAGTCCCGGGTTTAATTTGAATGCTACAATCGGCATCCAGCGTTAGTAATAATGGGATTGTACGCAAACTCGGAAGTCAAAGAATATGCGTTGTTAGGGTAACCAATACATAACGTGTAGTATTCTATGCTTGGTGTCATAGCGCGTTCAGATGAGGAGACACGGCCCCTAACATATTACATGCAAAAGGTGTGGAGATGGCATTAAAAGCCGTGAACTTGTAGGAGGACGCAAAGAATCACACTTAAAAGATATTGAAGCGTACACACGTAAGCGGTTGGTGAGGTGTTAATGTATTTTCAGCATAGCTTGAGCTATTTAAATGATAGTGATGTGGGAACTTATGATTGTTCTAATAGCTTGGAACTATGTAAATATTAGTACTGAATTGTAATTGTAAATTTTATGAATGTATTTGGGAATTTCAATTCAAATAGACTCCATGTTCGAGGGGATGTATTTTAGGATAGCTCCGTAGGTGGGAGGAGTTTTCAATAAGTAGCTGAAGAAAGTCACGCGTCGGTGTTTAATACGAAGCACAGCTAGGGAATGTCGTGACCGCGTATTGATTTTATAAAAACTATTAAATCCTATTAAATATCAAATCGTTGAGAACATTCCAGAACCCTTTTAATTTATTCTAATGATAAGCAAGAACGCGATCATACGGATATCAAGGACATTCCACGGACAACAATCTGCTGATTCAACCGAGCAGTCATCTGAAGACATTGCAGTAAACTTACGAATTCTATTCAAAACCGCACGGTATTTTAATGTTGTGCATAAAAATGTAATAATTTATGAGCTCAATAGAAGTTGTAAATATATAAGAATAAATGTTAAATTTTTGTTGAGAAAGGCTGATAATTTATATTAGTTGCCATCAATTCAATAATTGGTTTTAATCGATAGAACTTCAATAAATCGTGGTTCTGTGTTGAATTACACGTTCATATGCAACAGGTAAGAAGTAAAATGTGTGTCGAAACCATGATGAAATTTAAAGTAAAATTAATAAATTGGTGTTAACATTGAGAGAATTTATGAGCTTAGCAGGTCAATAGTAGAAATAACAATATTCTCTGGGCAATGTTTCGCCAAACTTGAATAGCTTTGATAATTTCTTTCTGATAGACATCTGGGATTGAGTCAAGTTTTAATCAATTTTTTCCTACAAACAGCCCAAGAAAGAAATAGTAATTATAAAACGAGCTGCAGGCATCTAATAAAATCATTATACTATAAGAGCAAAATATATTTTAAAGCAGGGTAGCAATAATAATTATTTTCTTTTACCTTTTATCTCTAGAAATTCGAGAGCAATGAATTGTGTATTTCGAGAAACCTTTAAAAAAGTAGAGGAGTTTGTAATATGAACAAAAGCTGTCTACAAATACTGGTGTGAGAGCAGTCTTTAACAAAAGCTAACGTGCCAACATCGCACTGCCGTTGTTTTACCGAAGGAGCACGACACGCGACTGAATTCGAATTCTGGTAGTCGCTCGTGTTCGATAGAGAATAATGGAAGCAAATCACAATAGCCTCGAGCAGCCGGAGACTTTTCATAGCTTTGCCTTGTACAGTTTGCTTGTTCACTTATGTTCGAAACTGGGAGTGAACATAGAGCCTTGACATTTAACGTCGTGTCGGAACACGTCTGCTAAGGTTTTGCACATAAGACAGTCACCGTTTATGTACGCAGCAATGTCGTTTTTCGCTTCGTTTGTGTCAAGCAAATCTGCACTCAGACACCACAAGCGATGGAAATGGATCCTTATGCGCAGTGCACATGGCCACCTCTTGGCGTTTCTGACACAGAAGGTGACAGTTATCCCATGTCAGATATCCCCAATTCAATTATCTTCAGGTTTGTTTGTTGGATGGTTGGTTAGTGATGCCCGGCGCATAAACAGCGTAGATCACTAGTCCCGTATGTGTAGTGCATGTTTTTCCCTCTGGAGATGGCGGTGATCTTCCCCCGATGCATGGTGAGATCCGGCGCCGACTTACCGTCGGCTAGCGGGGTTTCCCCCAAAACAAGAACTCTCCCGCCAGCGGGGCATTGCCCCACCCCAATTACCTTCAGCACTTCTTTACCTCTCCGTCCCGCAAGCTATGATTTAGCGATCGTTTTCAAATGTCCTTTTCGGTATTTGTACGAATGTTCTGCTAAATGTCTTTTTTTGGTATTTTCGTGTTATAAAATGTCAATGTTTAATTAATAAAATACAATCACTTCTTTTATTTTATAATTGCCTGAGAACCCATTCTCGACAAGCGAGATGAAATTGTCTTATACTATTTATTTTGGCTCAGGTAACAATTTGTCTTTTTGTTTCCAGTAATTATTTATTTTCTTGGAGTATTGGAGTATTGGACTGGAGTATTGAAAGTAAGTGACATTTAAAGAATAAATTGTAAATTTTCTTACAACGAAATATCAAGTTTTTCCAAGCCAAATAGTTATTTTAACTCATAAAGTTAACTATGAAGAAATAATGAGAGGCAAGAGTTTTTTTCTGCATTTAGACCACAAATCGACTTAAATATTTGTTAATTTCTAATCTGGCAGTATCGGCCATTCCCAAGCAGCATGGACGTTAGTGTGGGAATACAGTGATTGCCAAGAAAGTGGATGGGAATTATCGTGTTTTATTTCTTTTATGAAAGCCGTACGATACATAGAGAATATTCTGTTCTAATTGCAGTAGCTGAAAAGCAACCAGACGAATTGTACTTCGAAGACCTCCTCCATCATGACATACATTATCAAGAGCGACTGCCAGAACGGAAGCGCTGTAAGAATGCCATTCCTGTTGCTTCCTTGCCCTCCGAATTCACCTGATCTCGGAGATGAAACGCCTTCGTAATCGTCGATTTCAAACGGACAATGTCACCGTTGAAAATGTAGTGCAATCGCAAAATGATCCTTACTTTTCAGAGGACGTCCAGAAGATGGAACATAGATACCACAAATGCATTCTTCTTCAGAGAGGAGACACTGAAAATGCTCAAGGCACATTGTCCTGCGTCAAATGCTTCCCAGGTTGACTTCGTTACTTTGGGAAAGATAATTTAAACGTACAAAAGCTGTATGTTTTTTCGAAATGTTTCTGCCTCTCAAACACCGCACTTTGGATCAAGCCGGCCTATGTATCAAGCGTGCCCGAATGAAAAGGAGATCGTGGCCGTAGCGGCGTTGTACCGACTCCCCATAAGTGAACGTGGTAGTCGGTAGGTGGCGAGGTGGATTTTTCCTGTTGCACAGGCGGACTGAAGGGCGTTGCAGCGATTGCCTCAGTTCGGTCGCGCTGTTTCTGCAGTTCGTTACATGATGGATGCCTCAAGAGCAGCACAAACCGGGAGCGGTAGCTCAGTGCATCGACTGATGCCACTGCAGCGCCTCTGACCGGGAGGTCCTAGGTTCCCACTCCCCATGGCGGCAGGATTTTCGACACTAGCTTTTCAGCTAGGTCGAATTCAGTTGCTGTCTGGAGGAGAATTCTAGCGGCCGGCTGCTCTGATCGGTAGTTTTCCGTGGTTTCTCCGATCAACACCAGGCGAATGCCGTAGCAGTACCCTAACTAACGGGCCACGGACCGCGCGCGATCTTTCCTTCCTCTTCCTTGTCCTATCCTCTCCCCTTATACACACAGACTTACACTAACATGCACTACACAATTACATATTCCGGGAGACCGGTCGGAAGCTTAGAGCTTGACCCGGTTGGGGCGGTGCCCCGCTGGTGGGAGAGTCCTGGTTAGGGGGAAACCCCACTAACCGACGGTAGGTCGGCGCCGGATCTCGCCATCCAGCAGGGAAAGATCACCGCCATCTCCCGAGAAATAACATGCACTACACTCACGCGACTAATGACCAAAGCAGTTGACGCGCCCGGAAACACGAAAAAAATCAATCAATCAGAGAAGCACAAAGAATAGTGAACCAATTTCTTTCCGCTGAAGGACAGCGTGTCTCTCAAATTTATCGCACGATGTACGAAGTGGATGGCCAGCGGTGTCTCGCACGGGGTATCGTATTCCGGTGGTGTCAGCGTTAAGCGTCGGGACGTGTCAACACCAAGAACTTGCCACGCCCGGGACAGGCACACGAGGTGACCAACAGTGACACAATTGCGGTTGTGAATGTGCTCATACAGCAGAACAGTTTGATCACAACACGTGAAATTGCTGTTAAACTGCCGATAAGAAAAGGATCGGTGTGCCATATCATCCACATAAAGCTGGGGTGTGCCAAGAAGACCTTCGCGCTCCTAGCAAAATTTCGCCGGGAGCACCAGCAACATCCTCCTTACATCCCCGATATCTCCCCATGCGACACCTGTATCTTCGGTGTCTTAATCTTTTTTTGAGAGGTCAGAGTTTCACCTCCGGCGAGGACGTGCAAGCCACTGTGGAACAGTGGATCCGTCCGCAACCCAGGAGTTTTTACACAGAAACCATCCACTCATTTCCTACGCGCTGAGATAAGTGTATCGAAGTAAATTGTGATTATTTATAGGTGGACTATTCCAAATTAAATGTTATTCTTATGTTGGCATTAAAATTTCTTTCCGTATCACTGTAGTGTCCTTATCATTTGGGCACACGTTATAGTAGTACAAAACCCGGCCCCTGAAGCTGATCTGCCAGAAACCCTCTTCTTCATCGCCGTGATTAATTAGAGCGGAAACGGCATAGGCAACGTCGAATCGCTAACCGTGACTTGTTGTTAGGGTGCTTTCAGCTATCGAATTGTATAAAAAATTGCCATTATTGGGCTTAAATAGCGTCTTCCGGTCTATGGAAGTTCATAGGCTGATGCTACAAACAAATTCAACTACCTTCAGGTTGCAATTTCACACATTTACAATACGGCATTATATTTAAATTTCTTAAGTACTACGCTCCTTTTTTAAAATTAGATTTTTAAATTAATTAAACTTTTTTTTTAACCTGTCGTCTTCAGTGACTATTTTCCTGTTAAAGTTTATTAGTTGTGAAATGCAAGTTCACAATGAAAAAATATTGAAATATAATACAATTGCTCTTCCATCTATAATCCATTCTATAATACAATGCCTATCTCTTCCACCGTCGGGCCTAGAAAACATTAAATGAAAAAGTAGATATAAATGATCTGTTTTGAATTTTTGTTTCGTTACGTCTTGTATTTAAGATGTTTATGAAAATCATATCCAGTTTATGAAAATCATATCCAGTTTGTTTGACGCTATCTTGCTGCTTGAATTTGTTGGTCGTACAATATTGTATACAACAGACGTCACCGCTTTTGGTGAATGTTCGTACCACTTGGATCTTGAGGGCGTTACATATCTGCCAGTGTTGGTAACTACACACCCTATCATGTCTTTTCAAGTATTCGGTCTTTGCTAGAATTGGACAAGCTGAGACGAAATGATCAATGGTTTCTACTTGTTCCTTGCAAATGCGGCATTTATTATCTTGGGAAATTTTCAAAACCGCTTTATCATAATGTCGTGTTCTCAACTGTTAGTCTTGGGCAGCTATTACAACTGCTTCCGATTCTGGCATCATTCTTCCCCTTTTAAGACACGTAAATTATTGATTTTATTGATCTGCATTTTGTGCACTCTTTTTAAATATTGTCTATGGAGTGGTTTATCACTTCACGATTTCTTTAACATTTTGTGTTTCACATTTCATGTTAAGAAGAAACAAACGTTCAGTGTCTGTGTTATTACGCGTGTCTTGCATAGTTTTCTTCGCAATGCTTCTTGCTGAACTTACAATGTGTCTCCCACGTTTCGATCGGATTCAATGGTTTGTCTCATTAGTGGGTCATCATGATGGTTAACTGTATACTTTCGCATCCCCACTATTCCATGATGCCAGGAGGCTTCGAGTTGTCTGAAGTCTGTCTACTTCCTTCGTGGCATATAAGTCTTTGTTCTACATCAGTTCGAGGATGGGCCACATGATAAATTGTAAGACTTTTCTGGTTTTTCGTATTGGTATTATTATTATTCTGAACTTTTCACTCACTGAACTATGTGCAGGAACCTGACCATTGCTGGTCTAGACTCTGTTGATTTCGCAGAGACAAGACACCAACGAATGTTACTCTCTAAACATTTCAATCAATCGTGTCACAATCAAGAGTACATCCCAGGAATTCTCTTACTATTCTAAAGCTGTCCAGTATTTCTACTTTCTGTGCTCTGCGTATTAAAATGGTAATTACAAGACTTGAATTCATGCACTGTGTGTTTTGGGATTAATCCTGTGGTGGACATGATCATCGTATGTCGTTGTGTGTCGATATTCTGAAGTTTCCATTGATGATGAAGCTCTTGAGTCAGCGGTACATATTTCGGAATATTCAAGTTATATACAGATTCTAGATTGTTATAGTTGACGACTGCAAAATCAATTATTATGGCTGTTTTCTAGAACTATTCTATCTGGCCTATTGTTCGAAATTGTGGTGTCTGTAATTATGCTTCTGTCCCAGTATAGCTTCCATTTTTCATTTTCCAACACTAGAAGGATGATATGTGTAATATGGGACATTACAGGACTCAAGTCCGTATTCTCGTTCTAAGCGTCCATGAATTATTTTACCGAAAGGACGTGCCTAACTTAATAGGCAGTGGAAGCTATACCCCTACAAGCAGCAACGATGTGCTGGATGTTTTCATGCTGTGCACCACACATTCTACATTCATCACTTACTATGGAGGTGTCTCTTATTATATAGCGTAAGTAATTTCTAGTTGCAAAAACCTGGTCTTGAATGGCTATCATAAAGCCTTCTGTTCTAATACACGTGTCAATCACCTATTAGATACTTTAAAATCTATGTTGTGGCCTGATACTAGTTCATTGGGATATAACTCTTTTCGATACCACTGTTGCATCAGGCTTTCATTGCGTGTGTACTCTGGTTGAACTGAGTATTTGTAAGATATAAAGAGTGTGAGACTGAAATCATCCTCTCCTGTAGCCTTAAGCAGTGACGATATTTATGCCCTCTCAAGGAAGTACTTTCTCAGTAGAGAGATTTGGTTGACATTACTGTTGGTTATATTTGTAATGCCTCGACCTCCTTTTTCACGCGGTAGATTGATCCTCTCAACAGCAGATTTTGAATGGTGATATCGATATTGGGTCATTTGGGTTCTTACAAATCTATCCATTGCTTCAAAGTCTGTCTGACTCCATTTTATTAAGCCTATTGAGTAGATAATCACAGTAATAGCGTATATATTTGTTGCAATGGTAATATTTCGTGAACTAAAAGATGTTTTAAGAACATTTGTGAGTCAGTTCATAAATTCTGCGGTTATACGTTTCTTCACTTCCGAGTGTGCGCTACTGTTCAAGACTGATCTATAACAAGATACTTATACAGTTCATCATGTTCTAAAATTTCATTATATCGCTTTTTTGCGTTATGTATTCCAGTCCCCTCGTCAATTTGCCCCGTACCATGTTAAACGTTCTACACTTATCGATACCAAAACACATTCCGATGTCTTCAGAGAAACTTTCGGTGATATTGAGAAGCTGCTTCAGCGAACTGGCTGTTCATGCATACAGCTTTATATCATCTATATATGCCATATGGGAATGTCTGTACGAGGAGTGCTGACTCTTTATCTCATAGCCGAATTTACTTCTGTTGAGGATGATAGAAAGCGGGTTCAGAGCCAAGCAAAACCAAAGTGTGCTTAAAGGATCCCCTTGTTAGATACCACGGTTGATGTTAATTTTATTTGTGATTGTGTTCACTTCCTTGTTTTTTAATACAATTTCTGTCTTTCACATTGTTGATAGGATTGCACAGAAGTCTGTCAACTTGGGGTGGAGTTTGTATATTTTTAGCACGTCTATAAGCCATTCATGAGGGATCGAATCATAAGCTTTCTGATAATCTATGTTCGCTGCAAATAGATTTCTTTGCTTATTACTTACTTGTTTCAAGACAATGAGTCAATAATTAGTTAATTTTTACATTCTAGAGATCTGAAACTGAAAAAATTGGTTTTAATATTTCTCACTATCGTCCACATTGTATAATTATCTCAAAAAATGTTATAAAATGTTATAAGACCCATTTTAGAGGAACAAATTGAGACGGTACTCCAACGTTATCACGTCGAAAATTAATTTCAAAAATTTATTAATTTTTTTAAATTTTGGTGTCAAAATTTTTTGACAAAAAAAATTCAAATTGAACTAAGTTTGCCCGTCTCTGCAATTTTTTTCAGCCTGATACACCCAATAGATACTAAAAAACTAAAACATGCAAAACCCGTTTCTCGCTGTATCTCTGCAACAAATTGTCCTAGGAAGCAAGTTGTTTGTGAATCTACATCATTTTGTATTCTTTTTCGTATGAGCATCATGATCATCGATTTGGTTTGGGGGCACTTTCTCCCGCCTAATTCGGATATAGCCTTTGCGTATGGTTCTTTGAGGATCACTGAATGGGCCACAGGCACTGATCCAAAAACATTTTCATTATGACGGAGAACACCTTTTAAAATTCGTTTGGAAGCATCAGTGAACAATCTCCATTCACTGTATCATAGTTTGAAAATCCAAGTTTTGCATATAATCACTCATATTATTGCAATATACAATGTAACTATCTTCGGAAGAAGGGTTTAAATTCTATTTCGCGTTATCTGAACCAACATAAAGATATTTTTGGACAACGTAGATTTTCTTCGACTGTAGAACTGGACAACTCAGTAAGTTCTTTAGAGAGGGAAGATCCCTCACCAACCAATGAATTCACTTTCGTTAAACACCCATGTTCTGCAGCAGACGATCCTTGTAGGCAGTCATTGTCACTCGTCTCTATTTTCATCATTTCTATGTCAGATTGGAATGAAAACTGTTCAAGATTATCTCGTCGCACAGGGATTGGTACAACAGGCACATGAGGTCATGTAAAACGGCAGATCGAACTGAATACAAAATTTGTTTTTTACTCTCTAGTATGCGTACGTATATACGGAGTAGTATACGTAGTACAGAGAAAGTTATGTAATGCCGCGCGAAAAAAATGGCGAATTTTCGGCACAAAAAATCCATTGCCGGGCCCTGACAATGAAAAAGTGGAAAAATCCAGTTACAAAATTAAGGGTGGGAAATCCTCTAACATGTGATGTAGCCAGCCAGAATCCCTGTTTTGTGGGTCCTTGATACCGAAAAACCAATTGAAAGCAAAATGTCCGTCCGTCTGTCTGTCCGTCTATCCGTCCGTCTGTGAACACTACTAGCGCCTAAACTATCCGTACGATCTTTTTCAAATTGAAGAATCCCCTGTCGATCTGGCTGTATTTGAAGCTTTGAAATTAATAAAAACATTCTTAAAAATTTGGAGGTACGCCTCCATTTGGATATAAAGCCTCCTGGACATTTTCAAAATTTTCTGAAAAACGGCTTCAAATTGTTTCTTTAAATTTCTTGTGAGAATAGAGTAAAATACACTTATAAAGGTGACATAGAGCAGATTTTCACGGTTAACTCTGAATTTTCGAAAACTGCAGAAGTTGGAATTTTCTTCGGCATCTTCATACAACTACAAAATAAAGGATAGATATTTTTCCTTCAAGTAAAATTTGTTGTCCATAAATAGTTCTTTCATTACGGTCAAGCAAATGTTTTGAAATTTTAGTAGCATTTGCACAATTGTGTGTCCAATATTTGCAATTTTAAAAAAATTACAAAAACAAGGTTTTCTCGAAAGCGGCTTCAAATTTTGTTTTTAAATTTTTGCTCGGGTAAGTATCAAACTAACCCTATACGATGTCATCAATGCCATACTTCTGTATTGTTTTGTTTTTTCAAAAATCACAAAAATGTAATTCTTTTACTTGCCTCTCACGTCGGTAATATTTACATTAGAGGCGATTTCTTCACATTATTATATTTACAAGTACATGTGCTTTAAATAATATTGAGTTAAGATTCTGGAAAACACAACAGTTTTCTGTTAAAATGAGTTCAAAATACCACATTTTCAGAAACGTTCAAACGCCATTTTCTCAAAAATGGCTGCAAATTTTTTCTTCAGATTTTTGCAATAGATAGTGATAATTGCACACTATAATATGACGTACGTAATAATACAATTCATTTTGGTAAATTATTTTATTTTTCAAAAATTACACAAATGTAATTTTTTAAATATCTCTCACGCCGTTAATATGGACATTTCTATCAATTTGTATATATCATTTCATTTATGAGTGGAAGTGCTTGAAAGGGTTTCAAATGAAGGCTTTCGAAAATTCAATAGATTCCTGTGTAAAAGAGCATTCATTCAATTTCGCATTAATAGTAATGCTTAATTGCCATTTTCGTAAAAAGGGCTTCAAATTTTTTAATGAAAATTTGTATTTAGAACAAGGTTTTACTCTTCTCTAATATTCTTGAGGTGATATTTCGATTTTAGTATTAGCAAATTAAAAAAGTGAAAAAATGTACTTTAGGCGACGATAGATGGCAGCTCGCCAGAGAATGGAGGAAGAACTTAAAGCTAGATCACACCAAGTAAATTAGAAAAATTTGCTACGAGAAAGTCTCTGCCGTTCTGTAGCACCTCTAGTTACTTTCTCGTATACATACGTATATACGGAGTAATATACGAAGTATTGTGACCATTCAAATATTCGACATACGAATTCGCCGCCGCCGCCGCTGACGACACCAGCTTCTCCAGCAAGAGGGGTGTAGAGTAGATAGGGGGGGGTCTCCCGTTGTGACGTCACGAGGGCAGGAGGGAGGCGATAGATTTTTGTCGTTGGTCAGTCGTCGTGGAGTGAGGTTATCTTGAGAAAAGAGGTATTTGTACTGTACATTTTGTTTATACATTATAGATTGTGATCAGTGCTTCTGTTAATAGAATGTACTGGGTTGGAAAGACACAGCTTCTGTTAAATTGAAACTATAAACATTCAATAGAGATGTTAAAAAGAAGACAGAGTGCAAGAAGCTTATGTCAGTGCTGATGTGATAGTCACTACAGTAGAGGCTATTGTTTATTTTTGACAAGCAGATGCTGGCACTTACAAACCGAGTTGGCTTGTGCAATGGCACGTAGACCAGGTGATCTGCAACAAAGTGTGCGCAGCCTTCCCAATTTGAAAGCTCGGGGTAGGGCAGTCTTGTTGGACGAATCGTGGTGCATACCATTTTCTTCCGAACAAAACAAGGTTATTACAGAATGTTATTATATTTAGTATGTTACTTTAATGTATTGCAAATTATGCATTGATTAAAATTAAGAATGTTATGTCATGAGACATTCATATTTATGCTTCATCTTTGCTTGTATCATTCTCTTAAAGTGTATAAGACTAGATGATTTATCATGTTGTACTGATCATGTAGAAGCTTTAGTATGATATGAGTCAGAATGTGTTACATTTCTACATTTATTTCAGCACAACATTTAAACACTTGTAATTTTAAGAATAGGTTCATGTTGATCTCTGAGGCGATAACATGTGTTTGTCATTGGTAGTTTATTTTCTAGTTTGAATGTCTTTGTGATGTTGACAAGGAGACTGAACAGTGTTCTGAAGAGACAGTCACTTGCTTCATTTTGTGTCCTCAAGGTGAGATGTACTTTAAGGGTCATTTAAGAGAAAAAATCCTGCGATGAATGCTTAAAAATATTAAGAATTCAATTTGTGTTTTTAAAGCTTAAGCACCAGTTTGGTAGTGCAATAAGGAATGTGATAATATCGATTAAACATTACATCACTGTCATGTCATTCTTTACTTTTTGAAGTCTGATTATTGGCTAATGTTCAATTCTTGCTTTAGTCATAAGAAAACTAGTAAATGGATAAAATGATTGTCTCCAGAACAAAACAAAGTTTTGTTTATAGTTGAGGAAAACTAGTTGTTTTTTCTTGGGTTATTTTTTTTAATATTGTACAATGTTTGTTCTTTTTGTTATGGGTGTTTATGGAATCACATTCTGTATCTTGGTAAATGATCATTCACCAAGATATGGTAAATGTCATTACTATTGTTTGACTGCTCTCTCTAGACCATAGGTATTCAAAAAGATAGCGACGACCTTTTGCTATTGTCCCAATGACGAAGACCTGAAACGAATTCTCTACATATTTTGTGGGATGCCCAAATTTACTTCGGTGTCTAAGCTTTATTCGAAAATATATACGAGTACATGTGGGAAATTCGTATTTCGTATTTAAAATTCCAGCATCCTACAAATATCCCAAAAACTTTCAAACTTCCAAGGCAGCAATTTCATCGTAGATAATAATAATAATAATAATAATAATAATAATAATAATAATAATAATAATAATAATTATTATTATTATTATTATTATTATTATTATTATTATTATTATTATTATTATTATTATTATTGTAGCTCTTATATTCATGTGTCTTACATGTGCTCCGCATTCAAGAGTGATGTGCGCTGTTCGGGACCGTGCTTCGGAAAATGACGGCCGGCGCGGCGCGGCGCGGCGCGGCGCGGCGCGCGTCCGTCAGAGGGTGACAAGATCGGGCGCGCGACTGCTCCGCGCAGCGAGGGGGCAGGGGCGGGGGTGTCGGGGCGCGAGGGGGGAGCATTTTCCCGGGGACGAGACGTCAGCCGCACGCGCGTCGAACGGGGAGGACTCCTCCCGCCCTCCCCTCCCCCTCAGCGAACACGATCGCCGGCTGCGCTCGACCGCTCCCGCTGCGCCCCGTGGGCGCATGGAACGGATCCCCTGACGGACGCCATCAAAATAGTGACGTGCGCTCCCGAAAAGAGGATGGGGTTGCTTTTATGTGAAGCGGAAGATGATGTGGTTCTTACTCTCTTTACTTAGAACGTTTCTTATCTGCAGTAATTGTTTACGTTTTGTGATCATATGTGATACGCGACTACGACCACAAGTCATCTTGACACGTTTATACTATACGTGGGAATTGGGGATGGCCTCCTGCAGTCATCTCAGGATTCGGATGAGCCCTCCACGATCCGTCTTAAGAAATAAGAAATCCTTAGTCATTCTCCGAAAGATTTCTCGACTCGCATGGGGTGTCGCTAAATGTGTATGAATAGTATGTACGTGAACATGCATATATACAAATATATATATATATATATATATATATATATATATATATATATATATATGGGTGTCTGTGTGTGTCTGTGTGTGTGTCTGTGTAAGAGTAATGCAGGGGACTAGGCGTGGAAGAACACATTGCACACATTGCATTGCACTTTGTGGCACTGCGCGCAGGCACCCGCGTGGAATTGATGAGAATCCCGTTACAACACCCGTCTTCTAGAATTATTTCCTGGGCATTGACAGCAGTTTTTCTTTGATTTACAAATGTTGCTGGGAACTCTTTTATCTCTCTTAAAGAAAAAAATTGTCAAGATTCTTTGATCTCATTTAATTTCTGTTTTACTTAAACCAAGGAGAAAAATATTTTCTAATAGCAATTCGAAATATTGCAAATTCGGTTAGATTTTTTATACTGTGTTTATAAATCTACATTTTGACTTAAATGGTAACATAGCATCACGACTGAAGTTTTCGTCATAAAAGAAGGTGTCGGCTAGAGTACTGACTTGCAACATGTTTCTAGGTTTTCATTAAGCGTATTTGTGGAAAAAATGCTATTAATCATATTAATTTCCATTCTAAATTGACAATTGTTGAGTGAGGTGCTGTTTACTTTCCACACGGCCGTTAGGACCTACATTTGGAAGGTCATTCTTCATGTAGAAAGTTTAATTAAAAACCGGTAAATTATTGTTCGGGTTTCACGAGCAGATAGGTTGCGCCGAGCGTTGCATTATCACTAATGACTTACTTTCCTTTCGCAATTTAATGTATGGACATTATCGTTGCCAGATGCACGCCGCATTCATAAATTTAATGTCGCTGCTTTTATGGTTGTGGCAATCCTGAGTGTGGTTGGAGCAACACCGGTGTTTTATTTAAACATTCCAACAAGATCTTTATTGTTAATATTTTGAGTCACTTGTACTGTCGCAGCAAACAATGGATTGCATTGGTCAGATCTCAATGACTTAATATGATTTTTCTTCAATTTTTCCTTCCGTCCATAATTTTGAAGAAAGTAGAACGTAATATCTTTTCGCTCCTTTGGCAAATCATATCATTTTCTTTTTAAACACTATAAAACCTTCTGAAACACTTATCACAGAGAGCTTAATATCAGGTTTCTTCTTGTTAAGCTTGGAAATAATCAATATGATGAATTTATCACTTACTGAGTCCTAGATGTGTTTGACAGTAGGACAGCTTCAATTTCCAGGAGTCTCCAAATAATGAATCTGATTATTGTTTTTCAGGTGTTTTAATTTACCTGACCCTCAATAGATTATTCTAAGACGGAAAAATTACGCTACAGAGATTAACATGTCATTCTCCTCATTACGATTGAGATGTTTAGGTAAAACTCAAGGAAGAGAAAGTATGCACAAAAACAAAATAATGAAAAGAAATGTACAACTGGCATAAAAGAATGTACAATATCATAAGCCATGGGATCTATGTGATATTATCTATTGCAGTGAAGATGATAGTACTTCATTCGAAGCGAATGAAAGTCTCTGAACTGTGCTTACCAATGCCAACACTGAATTGGTTCTTAAGAGTCAAAAAGAAGAGGAAATTGAAAGATGCGTGAATATAAAGCATTGTTTTATTACTTATAAAAATAAACAACACACATTCACTTCAAACACCTTTCAAACTAGTCTTTTGAGGTTTCCCGACGATGAGGACGGCGTTGAATATTATTTGTAGAGTACGATTCGTTTAGAGGCACTCTCTCCGACCACTGCGCGGCAGGTCAGCAATTGCCTCGCAAAGGCCTCCACCGAACGAGCAACACTAAGAATTGATTGATTTGTTGATTTTTTCGTGTTTCCGGGCGCGTCAACTTCTGTGGTTATTTGTCCCGTAAATTTAGTGCATGTTTTTTTCTCGGAAGATGATGGTGATCTTCCACCGCTAGATGCAGAGATACGGCGCCGACCTACAGTCGGCTAACAGGGTTTTTCCCTAACCAGATATCTCTCAACAGCAGGGCACTGCCCCAGCCGGAACAAGCTCTAGGCTCCCGACCGGTCTCCCGGAATATATGGTAGTGTAGGGCATGTTAATGAAAGTGTGTTTGTGTGTAAGGGGAGAGGATAAGACAAGGAAAAGGAAGGAACAATCGCGCGCGGTCCGTGGCCCGTTTGTTAGGGTACTGCTCCGGCATTCACCTGGTGTTGATCGGAGAAACCACGGAAAACTACCGATCAGAGCAGCCGGTTGCTTGAATTCTGCATAGTGAACAAACAACATTTCTCGTTTTATGAAGGTGAAATTTTTTCAGCAGAGCAGAGCGTTTGGGATATATAATGTGGGTTCACTACATAACACCTACTTAGTGTTAGAAAGAATAATGGAATATAATAGCAACCAAATTTCGTATCGACATTTAACAAACATATAGTACAAATCGCTAATATCTCACTTTCTTCAATGGTCCTAAAATGTTTTCTGCTTGTGAAACCAATGTACTCGCATGTCTACACCAGGTTTGAACTCGATTTCACAAACTTCACACAAAGGTTAATCTGATCGCATTCGTACAAATGTATTTCTTTAATTTTTTAAAGATAAATTACTTGCAAATAACTCCAAAAACAGCTAATCTGCTTGATAGGTTTTATAAATTTTTTAGCCAATCAAATATAAATCTAATATTTCATTTTATTAGTAAGTGATATATTCAGTCGATTTATTCGTGTTTTATTGGATTTTTTGTTGGGATAAAACAGCGTAAGGATGTGTGTCCTATTACTTCCAATATAAGTAAATGTAGGTCTATCACTTTTTCCTTTTCATCGTACTCAAAGATACAACATTAAACAAACTTATGATACCTACCTTTCAAAAGTTTGTATTCTTTTGCAACTTTGTGAAGAAATTTTGAGATTATATTTATATATCTAACTTCTCGGGTGGATCGTGATCAGTGTCCTAGGCGGCCCCTCCTTCGATTCCCTGTAAGGGCAAAAATGAAACTTAAATTTCATTTTACTTACAAATCGTTTCAGTTTCTCTAGCTGTGTGAAGAAAGAAAAAGCTCAGGTGGGTCAAATAAGGTAGGGACGGTGACGCTGCGACTTGCTCGCCACATATCTCCCTTCTCTCCAGGGACGGATATTAAATAATAACTGGGCTATATCTAACTTCTCGGGTGGTTCGTGATCAGTGTGCTAGCTTTCTACGAAGCGGTCCCTGCTTCAATTCCCGGTAAGGGCAAAAATGAAACTTTAATTTCATAACAGGGCCCAGACCTGGGAACACCGCTAGCTGGCAAAAGTCCGATTAATCGGACGCTAAAATGCCTCATTCTTACATACATCTATGCATCCACCAACACTTTCATTTTCCATTTCGTGACGGGAGGTGAAGAAGTGTTCGCCAGGCGCGGTGGGTGAGCGCAATAGGCCGCAGCGAAGAGCAGTCGGAGTCGGAGTCGGAGTCGGAGTCGGAGTCGGAGTCGGAGTCGGAGTCGGAGTCGGAGTCGGAGTCGGAGTCGGAGTCGGAGTCGGAGTCGGAGTCGGAGTCGGAGTCGGAGTCGGAGTCGGAGTCGGAGTCGGAGTCGGAGTCGGAGTCGGAGTCGGCGTCGGAGTCGGAGTCGGAGTCGGAGTCGGAGTCGGAGTCGGAGTCGGAGTCGGAGTCGGAGTCGGAGTCGGAGTCGGAGTCGGAGTCGGAGTCGGAGGCGGAGTCGGAGGCGGAGTCGGAGGCGGAGTCGGAGGCGGAGGCGGAGGCGGAGGCGGAGGCGGAGGCGGAGGCGGAGGCGGAGGCGGAGGCGGAGGCGGAGGCGGAGGCGGAGGCGGAGGCGGAGGCGGAGGCGGAGGCGGTCGCGACGCGCACGCCTTATGTCCTAGGGCCTGCGCGACGCTGGCGGTCGATGGCAGCGTGCTTCTTGCTCGCCCGCGCCGCGCCTCAGGCGATGGGCGATGGGCGATGGGGCCTCCCACCCCCTACCGCCCCCTGCGCGCGTTCGTCCTCGCCGCTCGGGGTAAACACGGTCGTTAAGCTCCAGGGCGCTCGCTTCTGCCCTCCGCCGCCCCGCCCCCTCGCACCGCGCGCTGCCCGACGCCGCCACCTCCACCCCGTGCGGCCGCTGCGTCGCATTTGAGGGCGACCTGCCACCCCGCCCCCCAACCGCACCCCCCACTCGCTAGCCACGCTGCGGTGCAAGTACTCGCTGCAACGGCTCAACGGCAAACTGAAGGTATCTGCATCTCCACTGACCGAGGTCCTAGGGTTCGAGGCCTGTGGTTTCTCCGATTAATACTTCCTAATAGGCTTCAATGCCAAAATACATGCAGTGTTTGACGATATCCATCTCTATATTTCACTAGTTCTTCTAAATTTCTTTTTTTGAATTTGAATTTTTGAATTTTATAAAATGAGTTCTTTTACGCATATTAAAAGAATATTAATAGCGAGACAATCTTGTGTTGAAGATTTGTCAGTTGATTCGCCGGTACAATCAAATCCTCAGCAAAAAGGATGTCAGCGTTTAGCTCAATGTCAGTAAAGAACTTCATTTATGAAGAAAGCAGTATTATCATGACAACTTGAGATTACATCAAAAGTTTTGCAACCAGCGGCTCTTGCTATTTAGCTTCCAGCATGTTTAATTCCCCTCGTCGCGTCGTGTATTCCAAAATATAACTTTATTCCACTAAGGCAGTATTAGTATGAGTTTTCTTATCAGCCATCGTGGACCCTATTCTCACAAGTGCAACAAGGCTGAGTGTCTGTATATATCTTAATGGAACTGATATTCAAATAACCGCACGGAAACATGTAAAAATATTAATACTTCAGTAGGTGTACGCCTAATGTATTGTAGGGAACATACAGTAATATATTGATAATATTAGTTCTCAAATTTTTTCAACCATTGAAGTGGGTGCAAAAACGATTCACATATTACTGTATGTCCCCTACAATACATTAGGCGTACTGCTACTGCTATCTGACATCTACTGAAGTATTAATATTTTTACATGTTTCCGTGCGGTAATTTGAATATCAGTTCCATTAAGAGAAATACATATCTGAAAACGGGATAAGATAGCCCACGGTTTACCTTTACATTTCGTCTTTACAACATAAACTGAGGTGACGAAAGTCTTGGGATACTCTCTAATAACGGACCTCCTTTGGTCTGGCAAAGTGCAGCAGCTTGGCGTTGCTTGCACTCAAGGAGTCGTTGGAAGTCTTTTGCAGATATATTAAGCTATGCTGCCTCTAGAGCCATCCATAATTGCCGTTGCAGGATTTTGTGCACGAGCCGACCTCTCGATTATGTCTTATAAATGTTCGATGTGATGCATGACGGGCGATCTGGGTTGCCAAAACATTCGCTCGAACTGTCCAGAATGTTCTGGGCCGGTGACATGGCGCATTATCATAAAACTTCCATTGTTGTTTGGAATCATGAAGTCCGTGAATGACTGCAAGTGATCTCCATATAACTGAATATAAGGTAAGTGCACCACAAGCTTTCAGTGACCCAATAGCTGACACTTTGTGCATCAGAACGTCAAAATAAGGCTACAAATCTGTAGCTACATTAGAATTTATGAACGTTTACCTGACTTTCTTGTATTTTAGCAAGTGGTGTGAGGTTTTTGATATTTGGCGGTCTTCCTTAAGAAATTGGCAAGCTTACAACTTTGTTTACACAAATTATAAACGTAGCTAATGTATCTTGATTTATACACATTTTGGGCTGAATTGTTTCAGAAATATTTAAAGTGTTGTGTAAGCATATTTTTGTCACTGACTGAGGATAAGAAAGCTCAAAGTATGTGCATGTGTTCTATTAGGTATTGGTACAGAGAATATATTTGGTGTTTCTACGGTTGACACTTGATGTCAGGCTTTAGTACATTCGTAAGTTGGGTGTTCAGACCTTATAGCCCCCATTTATTGTTTCAGGTATTCATTTCTAGGTGCTAGCAAATATCTTGGCGTTTTCGATGAATATTTACCAATAACTAACACGGGGTACCAGGCATTGGAGCAAGACATACGTGTATTCGTGTTTCTAAGGTATGAATTCCCAAAACATTTATCCTGGAGAATTGTTGTATTATAAATATCATTCACTGACGATGTGTAATCTAGTAAAAGTCTGTTTCTAATTCGATTTCTGCCCAGAAATCACATAATTATGGTACCTAACAAGAAAATAATTTTTAAATACTCCACTCAACAAATGAAAGATGCTATTGACGCTGTAAGAAAGGGGACTCCAGTTGCCATCGACCGTGCAAAATGGGTTTAAATCATGTGGACTATATCCATTTAACCTGCTATAGAATATAAGAAATTAATGAAAGAATCAGAATATCCATAGGGCATGATCATGGTAAGTAATTCAGATATGGTTACCAGATAGTTACCATCAGTAGTAACATCGAATGACTGGAAGAAGTATTATGCTAAGGAAAGGAAAATGAAGGAACGTACTCTAAAAGAACAGGAAGATATAAAAAGAAAAGAGATGAAAATAAGAAGCAAAAAAAAGCAAAATGCTCATATAAAACACTATAAAAGAAAGATGTGCATTTCAGAATATTTATCTTATTCTTTGTGACAATGTGCTGTTGGAATCTGAAAGGGAAGGAGACAACTTGTCTTCAATTCTCATTTGGCAGTTTAAACGAGGTGATCCATGTAAAAGTAAATGACTATGTAGTAGTACAGTATGAGGGGGAATTATTTCTAGGAAAGAAATTTGATTTATTCAACTTCCAATGCTAACCCTACTCTTATATTCAATTTGAAAACTATTTTCCTCCATCAAATTTCGTGCTCTTAAAAGGGGATAAACCGAAATGTATTTCTTAAAGTGTCAGCCATTGGTACACAAGCGTTTGTAGTCAATGATCGGTTCAATTTGACCAGAGATCCAGTCCATTCCATGTAAAAACAGCCCACGCCATTATGGAGTCACCAACAGTTTTCACAGTGTCTTGTTGACTACTTAGGTTCATAAATTTGCGTGGTCAGTGCCCCAGGTGAACCCTACCATCAGCTCTTACTAACTGAAATCGGGATACATCGGATCACGGTTTCCAGTCGTCCAGTGTCCAATCGATATGATCACGAGGCCAGGAGAGACGCTGAAGGCGATATTAGGCTGTTAGCAAAGGCACTCGAATCGGTCTTCTGCTGCCATTGCTCATTAAAGCCAAACTTCGCCGTACTGTCCTAACGGATACGTTCATCGTACGTCCTACATTGAATTCGTAGTTATTCTACATTGATTTCGATAGAGTTGCTTGTCTGTTAGCACCGCCAACTCAATGCAAACGCCGTTGCTCTCGGTAATTAAGTGAAGGTCGTCGAACACTGCGGTGTCCCTGGTGAGAGGTTATTCCTGAAATTAGGTATTCTAGGCCCACTCTTGATAGTCTGGATCTTGGAATACTGAATTCTCTATCGATTTTCGAAATGGAATTTCTGTGCGTCTAGCACCAACTACCCTTCCGCGTAGAGTCTGTGAATTCTCGTCGGGCAGCGATAAGCACGAGAGAAACCTTTTTACATGCCTCACTTGAGTACAAATGAAAGCTCTGCCAATGCACTGTCTTTTTATACATTCTGTACGCGATACAACTGCCATTCTATATATTTGCATATTCCTATCCCATAACTTTTGCCACGTTAATGGATTGGATAGCTCATACACTAGACACATCACTTTCGACTTTCCACCACACGTGAGGATACAACCTGAAACGAACTTGGGATATCTACCTTCCTTTTATGACTGCGACTGTTTCAACAAATATCGCAAATTGTATAATTCTAAAACGCTAAAATATTGTATTACTCTACCATATTACTACTGAAAAGTAAAATATTACCTGCTCAGTATTGTTTATCTAACACACTTCACTTATTGCTGAGTTACTGCTGATTAGCCATACTGTAGTTTTCAGACGATGATCCAAGATGGCGGATAGGAATACTTATGTATTCAGCTGCCCTAACTCCATCACTCGTTATCGTTCAGATATGAAAAGTTGAAATGAACTAGCAAAACATTCTGGAGGAATCCTTATCTAATTCATAACGGTTATGGTCACTAGTGCATTTAAAATCTCCAACCCCATTGTGGGCGGTACCTTACGTTTCTTAAGATTTGAACTCATGGTCGTCTTTGTTTCTCTGGATAGCCGCATTTCTCTGTCAAAGCTCATCCGCCTCTGATACGTGACTAATCCACTCCAGTCTCCTCCCTAAGCCTCTTATTTTAGCCAAAACTCAAAGCATGCTTCGTCCGTTTAAGCCTTTCTTCGTTTACTCACCATCCTTCCTACTTGGTTTCTCAATTCTTTACGTTCATTCTCTCTAATATTTGCCACTTTCTTTGCATTGCGTATATTTCCTTACTGGTCTCGACACTTATGTCTCTGCTGTCCTATTGGAACATACACACCTTCTCCTGGTCGCTTGCGTCCAAAGTGTGGACGGTTTTGCGTCCCAAGATATCATTGTGCAGTGTGCAATTGTGATATGAAGCTCCGTTTGTTAGCGACATCTCTTTCCAATTGAGACGTAGGGTAATTTTCCTTGACAGGCGCTTAGATCGTCTGAGATTGCTTTTATCTCTTCCCATTCTGAACTATTCAGTTTCCACTTGCTATCACAATTATTATAATAAGACAGCAAGTAACAAATTACATTCTTTCATAACACGTTATGACAGTAAATATTAATTAGCTTTGTTTATCTTCATTGGATTTGGCACTACATGACAATTTTAATCGGGGCTTTATTTGGTTTACTCGAGTCACCACCTGCTTGCACCTACTATTTACATTTACTATACAAGGTTTTAACCGAAATGGTGACCATCCTTTTTCTTATCATCAAAAGGTGAACATTTTAATCGGGCTTGAAATTGCTCTTGTTTAATGAATTTTAATTATTCATTGGTTCTTCATCTTTCTTCATAATTTACTGACTACAATTCTAACATCATTTCCTTTAAATTAAGAAATCTAAAGAAATTTTAGATATGTTTTGGTTTAATTAAGTTAATTATGAAATCTTGCTACAATTTTCGACTTATTTAGGAAACCTAACATCCTAGTTAAATGATAATGATCTCAGCGTGTAATTGCCAGATTTAAAACACTTACTTAAAAAATCTCATCGTCTGGTTTGAGTATCGTCTGTTTCATCTTTGAATAATTCCTACGTATGAATATATTATACTGTACACAATGAACTGTTCCAAAAATTAACTTGTCTCGGTAATAAGAGGAGGACAGAATCAACGTTCGGCGTTTTAAAAAATTAACGTTTTCCTATAAAACTTTAAAACTGCACAATGATAGTACATGCCACTCATTGCTCTTGAAGTACATTATCATAAAAAACTATAATATTATTCTCCCATTTCTGAGTGTGTTTTAAAAAAATAATATTTAATGTGTTCGTGAGTATGAGGCAAAACGTTATCGATAAAACAATTAAGTTCATTCATAGATAAGTGTCCCTTTCATGTTATAACATATTTCACAGTTTTAAAGTTGGCCAAAGTTCTTGAAAAGACAAATTGCAAGTGAAGTGGTAAGTTAAAGATAACGATAATCAACGAAATCTCATTTTTCCGTGCGTGAAAAGACGAAGTTTGATTTTCACATAGACGACTATCTCGAAATGTGTTTGCCAGGTTTGGAAGATAATTGGCTTTATGTAAATTCTATTTTCTACTTCTTCCATTGATAACTTGAAAAATAGATTACATATTTGAATATTCAAAAGGTATCACTTGCTAAGCTTTTTGAACATCCATTAAGGGGAACAACAATATACTCGTATTTTTACGGAAAATATATTTTATTGTTAATTTCCTATGCAGACAGAAATTGAAAGAAAACTCTGCAGCATCCGGTTATTTGTGGAATTATATATCGGAAGTGTATATGGTTTCGTTATATACTCAGGCACTCTAGAAAAATTGAAAAATATTCAAACAGTTTCGTTTTTGACTCAAAAATGCAAATATTTCATAGTGTTGATCGGCATATTCTCATACTGCGCATACCGACTGAATTCTCACACTCAGAACGTCTCTGCTCACACTCAGAACGTCTCTGCTCACGACACAGATGAAGTGAGGTGACAGCAAGTTTCTAAGGAAGAAGTTTCTCCCATTAAATGTTTGCTATCCATGTATTCTGTAACGGCCAGGAAGTTTTTTGTTATTCGTGGTATGTAAAGAAGGCTTGGAAGAGTTTTGGACTTTTATGACTACAATCAAAAATTACAATTTGTAGATAACGCTAATACCACCCTAAAATCTTTCTCACCATTAGAGCTCCGTTCTTAGCTGTGAAAATTCAATAAATGTCATCCCCCACATAATAATTTCATAAACGTTATCCCCCACTTCTCCCGCACTCTCAACACCTTCCATCCCTTTCCGATGCCTATAGATTAGATAGCCCAAATTGTTAAAACAGCTCCTATGTACTACGTATCTTCTCATCCAGCGAGGGATCTGCAAGCCAGCGAACAAGACGTCCCGATCTCGCCAACGGAGCCGGCCAGCTTTATCCTGCACGGCGCGGGAGCCCTTGCATCCGCCCTCCCAAGCGGAGGCACGCGATCGAATCGAGGCGAGGGCGGGGCCCCCGCGCACTCGCTTAATTGGACGGCGGCGACGCGGGCGGCGGCGGCGGCGATGGCGGCGGCGGCGGCGGCGGCGGCGGCGGCGGCGGAGGTGGCGGCGGCGGAGGCGGCGGCGGAGGCGGCGGCGGAAGCGGCGGCGGAGGCGGCGGCGGAGGCGGCGGCGGAGGCGGCGGCGGAGGCGGCGGCGGAGGCGGCGGCGGAGGTGGCGGCGGAGGCGGCGGCGGAGGCGGTGGCGGAGGCGGCGGCGGAGGCGGCGGCGGAGGCGGCGGAGGCGGCGGCGGAGGCGGCGGCGGAGGCGGCGGCGGCAGCGGCGGTGGCGCCGAGGGAAGAACGCGACAGGCGCCATCGGGACGAGTCACGGCGGTCGGCCCGCCCAACGCGCGCGCACGCGTTCCCACGTTGCTCCACACACTGAAACGGCTGCTACCGTCTGAGACGGCTCGGCGCATCAACGGATGTCACTGCAGCGTCTCCGACCGAGAGGACGCATAGTTGGAGTCCCGATGGCAGAATTTTAGCACTAGCTGGAAAGCTAGGTCGAATTAAGCAGCCGCTGTCTGGATGAGACATTCTAGCGGGCGGCTGCTCTGATCGGCAGTTTTCCGTGGATTCTCCACTCAGCAATAGGCGAATGGCGGAACAGTACTCTCATAAACGTGCCACGGACCGCGTGAGATCTAACCTTCCTCTTCCTTGTCCTAAGCTGACCCCTTACTTATACACACTTACCCTTACAGTCTCACACATGTCAGGAGACCAGTTGGAAGATTGCAGCTTGTCCCGGCTGGGGTTGTGACTCGCTGGTAAAATATACCTTGATGGAGAAAATTCCGACGTGTGGATCGATTCGGAATCTCACCATCCTGCGGGGGAAGATCATTGCCTCTTTTCGTGATAAAATCATGCACTTACGGATTAGGGAATAAAGAAAATACGCGCTGACGCGCCCGAAAACACGAAATAATTAATCAACCAAACGATTCTGATTTATATTGATGCTCCAAAGTTGGCTTTCACATGTAGTCCTGGTAATACTGGGAGTACTGTGGTAAACATATGTAGATTAGCACGACGTATTATGAGAAGTTACTATTACAGTAACATTTTACTGTCTTCGATAGCTTAGCGACATTTCGATGTCTCTGCAGCGTCGTTGACCAGGCGAATTCGACGTATGTCTGGAGAATAATTCTAACGGCCTGCTTCTCTGTTCGGTTCGTTTTTCCGATGAGTACTAGGGGAATGCCAGAGCAGTACCCTAACAACGGACCACGAATCACATGCGACCTTCCTCTCCTCATCATAGTCCCATCTTCTCTTCCCACACTCATTTACACTAACGTGCACTACACTACCACATGCCGGGAGACCAGACGCGAGCTTGAAGCTTGTCCCGGCCGAGAAGTTGCCCGCATGCGGAGATACGTAGAGGCGGGAAACTCCCGCGCAGATGTAGGTCTGCGTTACATCTGTCACTATAGCAGAAGAAAAACCATCGGCACTTTCAGGGATGCGACATGCTCTACATTTACGGGACTGGTGATCTAAGTAAGTCCTAAGATGATGCCCCGGGATCAGTAATTTACTCAATCATTCACAAGAATCTTTTATTTTTGTGTTTAGATAAATTTCAACTTATTTTCAATTGACGTATTGGATAAAATATGTTTAATGACGCATAAAATGGAAGAATTGTAAAGCATAAAATACTTTGCAAAATAATTTTAGAAATCTGCAACAGACCTAGGCAAAAGGATCTTCAGTCATCATTCCATCTCTCACTTGCATCGTGGTTTTCATCAGGGGGAGGTTACTCGAAAGGAAACTAGTTACTCGAAATGGTTGAGTTTTCTCGATTGAGCTGTTCATTTAATTAATAAACCCTTTACCTATATCTCCCGAATAAGATCCTTAATCTCTCACTTAACCTGATACGAAAGAAAGGACACAGCAGTCAATATATTTCCATAATCTTATTCCTATTTTTGCACTCACACTTATTTTACACGATTCATTTAAATTAAATTCATTTCTGAATAATTTGAGTTAAATATACGTTGCAATATGTCCATACATCTCACATGTTCTAAGCATTTCATGTTTACGCTAGATTGAAGTATTACAAATTTCTTCTTTCCTTACAATTTTCATGTGCAGAGTCCTTCTCCTCCCTGATGCCTCCGAGCACGGGCAGAGAAGGCCAGTGGCGGTGCTAGAACGCAATCTGCGACGCCCCTAAATTGTCTCTATCTGCAACGCCGTCGACACCGCCGGAAAGCTTCCTCCACCCCCGTGCCGCCCTCGCCCCGCCCTCGCCCCGCCCCCGCCGCCCTCGCCCCGGCGCCGCCCGCCCGCGCGTCGGTTTTTTACCACGCGGGCGGGCCTGAAGAAAGAAGCGGGGACATCCGACCCACCCTCACCTCAACCAAAATACCCACAATGGGGAACAGGGCATCGTTAGTCGTCCACAGATTTACTCGTTTTATTGTTGTCACGGGATTGAACCCCGGTTCTCACATCCATTCAGCGCCCGCCTTCGTTTATTTCTTTTCCCCGGGGCGGCGCGCGGGGCAGCTCGGGTTTCTTGCCTGCTGGGCCTCTGCGGCGGCGGCAGCGACGGTGGCGGTGGCGGCAGCGGGGGCGGTGGCGGCGGCGGCGGTGGCGGCGGCAGCCTTTGAGATGGCGGGATTAGGACTGCGCCGCCGGGGACGAGCATGCTAATAAGGCCACGGGTTCGCGCGAGTCTTTCTTGCGGCGGCGGTGGCGGCGGCGCGCGGGGCGGACGGCGGGCGGCGCCGCAGCAAGGGTTGCGGGGAGGCGGAGGCGGAGGCGGGCGAGGAGACGGAGGTGGCGGTGGCGGCGACGGCGCGCGATGCTATCTCTCGGCGCGCTCGGCGCCGGCGCCGGAAGTCTGCGCCCATCCCACCGCTTCCGGAACCTCTGCCGTCTCCGCCGTACCCGCCCCGCCCCGCCGACACCGACACCGCAGAAGGCGGGAGGACGCGTTTCTTTGCAGTAGACCTGAAACCGGCGCCTCCTCTCTGTGTGCTCGTGGCGCCACCGCAGCCACAGCCCCACCTCCACCCCCGCCCTCCCCTCGGGGCGCGTCGCGGCGCCGCTACTCGCAGCCCACGTGCCTCGACCCTCCGGCCTCGACGAGGCGCACGCCGCCGTGGCCGCCCGAAATTGAGGGAAACGATAGGAAAACTGCGCCGCAATTAAGCCGCGTTAATTAAGCCGTACCAGCGATAAGATGGAAATGACCTCGTGTCCTCCGAGTTCTGAATATCGATACGATCGAAAGTGGATTTCGTTCAAAACTGCCTCGCGGACGGGAAACTGGTTTGAGGTTCTTTATGGCGATGATTACGCGAGGCCGCGCTCCCCCACCTGCCGCCGCCCGCGCTCCCACACGCGGCGCTGCCGGAAGCGCCGAATTTCGGGGCGCGCCAGGGAGGGGGGTCCTCCGAAGCCACGGCTCCTCGCGCGAGCTGTCAGTCACCGTGCCTGGCATTCGTGTTCGGCAGTTGCCGACTTTACTAATGCTGTATTGTATGCATTTGGCGTTTTAGGGTCGGACTAATCTGACTTTTGCCTGCTAGCGTTGTTGCAAGGCCTGTGCTCTGATTTTATTATCCACGCTTGTGGGTAAGGGCAAACTTGGTGAATTCCCTTCACCGTACTGAGTCTGCATAAACTTTTCTTTCGTCGTACAGCTATAGAATCTGGAACAATTATATTAGAAAGCTACTGCTTTATTTTTGTCCCAAGTAGGAATCAAAACTGGGATCACACCACGGAAAGCTAGTGTGCTGTCCATGAGCCACTCCAGGGACTATTAGTAACGCTGATAGTTGTGTAAAATAATATTATGTTTCACATTCAAGAAATCACTAAGTAAACGCATTGCAGAAATAGAGCTATTTCTTCTACAACACAAGTGATGGGGTAGCGATAATTGTTTTGATTTTGTGATATTATTAATTTTCAGAACATTTGCAATTCCACAGTTTCACAACTTCACAATTTGTGTTTCAATTACTTTGGTTACATGACTATTCATGTCTAGTGCCGATTCTGCAAGGACATGGATTTTTTCAATAAGTCTCCTAATAAGTTGGACCGGAATCGTCTTCTTTCAGGTGCCCAACTCGAACATCTAAAAAAAATTGTAATTAAACCACTCTTCGTTTCAAGGCTTCAGCTTCAAAATGTCTAACGTCTTCTATTGTTTAAAGACATGAACAAACAAATGAAAGATATGAAAGATTTTTCTGAAAACATTTTGCCCAAATCATACGTTTGTGTGGAAGTATTCATTCTTCTAAATCGACAACATCGAATCAATGTATTTACTTTACTAACGATGAAATGAAAAGAATGAGAAATTTTCATTTCATCATAATATTTACCACTTAGCCAAAGCGAGGGATTCGGATCTTTCGGAAATTGAAAAAAATCAGATTTATCAGTGGATGTTATTCTTATAGTTTATGGTTGTGGCGTTTGGAAGCTCTGAAGAAACAATTAATATTAGTTTTTGAAGAAGACTAAATATTTGTAATAAAGATAAAAATTCCGTAGGTCCTCTTTTAGTATGTGATGCTGTAGTCTCATTGTCATCATTTCAGCAACTACCTGTATTGTTTTTAATTACGTTGTAAATTGGAAGGAGCGACAATTATCTTACATTGTATTAGAAATTCTAAATTCTACATTAAGTTGCTTTTTGCACAAACATATTTTAAAATAAAATATGTTTATTTCAGTCGCTGGTGTCTCTTCGAATTGAGTTTCTATTTATTAAATAACAGTTTAAAAAAGAGCTCTTCAAATCACAGCTCCACGCGAACTGTCTTTGCCCTACATGATAGGCAATTCAGATGAACCTTGAACGCCAGGTTCAGTGACGATCAGTAATGATTTCAAAAGTGCATTACGATAGAAAAACTGTAAACCACTCGACACTGCTCTGTCAAACATAACAGCAGTTTCCCCAGAAAACTGCCACTCCGAGTTCTTGGTTGAGCGGCTTCGTGCAAAGCGGCGGCGCAAGGGCTGACCTGTGAACTTTGCGCTCGTCCTCGCGTGCTGATGGGCTCTTGGCGTCGCGCAATCGCTGCAAGCGCCCTCCGATGCTGGATGCGTTGTCACTGCGCCCCGCCACGCTACAAGGCCTCGCAACACTCTTTAAGGGCCGTGTAATTCACTCAAATGGTTTCTTTACATACACGAAATGAATGGGTAATATAGAAGGCACACAAATTCACAAAACAATAAAAAAAGAAAGAAAAAATGAAATACACAATTAATTATCTCAATCACGCTAATAAAAATACATATTTTGCCCTATTTTTACTTTCTCGCTATTTCTTTTGCAATAGCAATAAAATAATCCTGCGGGAAGAAGGCGAATTTTAGGCAAAATAAAAACAACGTTTATTGCCGGGCCCTGGTAACGAAAAGTGGATAAAATTAGATTGCTAAATTTTCAAAAAAAAAAAAATCTTCTAACACCCACTAGCCAGAATTCGTTTCGTGGGTCTTTGATACCGAAAAATCCATTGACGGCTAAACGGTCTGCACTTCTGTCTAACCGACTGTCTCATTACGAACAACGCTAGCTACTAAACCGTGCAACCGATTTTCTCCAAAATTGATATTTTACAATCTTTTTGACTTATGTCGTAGCCCTTTGAATTTGAAACCGCTATTTTAATTTCGGGGTAATTTACATAAAGCCCCTGGGACATTTTCAAAATGTTCAAAAAAAAGTCTCCATTTTTTTTTATTAAATTTTGTTGTTTGATAGAGTAAATGAGTTTGATAGAGTCAACTAATCTCTTTAGTCTGGACTAGCGTTTCTGTTTTGCCTCATCCTCTTTTCAGCTGCCATTTATTGGCAGTTAAAACACATTTCTTTATATTTTCTCAATGTTTTCGTCCCCTTATAGTAGAATAGAAATACAACTCAAAGAATACAATAGAAGAGTAAATCTATGTCGTATATGCAACTTTTAGTTAAAAAAATGGGGCTTTTGGAAAACATTTGAGGGTTTCTAAAAATTTTGAACTCATTTTCACAAAAAGCTTTTGAGTTTTCGAGAAAGTTCATACGAAATAATTTGGTGCACTTGTACTCATATATGCAATAATGTATAAAACATAAACTGTAATGTGAATATTAACGACGTAAGAGATCCATAAAATTTACATTTGTGAATTGTTTAATGAAAAACATTAAAATGACGTTTATATCAAATTATTCAGTGCATGTAGTACTATTCGTAAAAATAATTAAAGAAAAAAATTGGTAAACAAATAATATTTTCAAAAAAATAAACCTGCGCTTATGTTTAAGACTCCTAAGCACTAATAAGAGGAAATAATTAAACAAAACACTTGAAGCCGTTTCTGATAAAGAAAATAATAAATTGCCTTTACTTCAAGCAAAAATTACGCAGAAGTACCTTTTGTTTTTTAAATTTTACATGGCTTACTTAAGAGCTAATGTTTTAGCCAGATTGCATTACACTAAGAAAAAAAGTATGTTTACCAATTGGTCCAGTTTGCTTCATGTGGCACATTTCATATATCTGCTTCCGTGGCACTTGAAGGTCTTTGAAATTGTTTCCCAAGATAAACATAGATTATTAAAAAACATTTAGCGTTTTGATAATTTTAAAAGCAATGAATATTAATGGAAGTGAAGCCAATGGCTTATATTTTAATACAAAGAAAAATGTATTTCGTAACTTTCAAAACTGACCAAGGGTTTACAAATTTGTTTTACAGTTTTACAAACCCAAAATGTCTTTTGCGCTTTATGTGAAGGATTCCCAAAATTTAAAGAACTTATTTTCACGGCAGTGATTCATTTTGCAAGGCTTCAAGTCGGAGCAGATCGATGGGAGAATATTCATTTTATAAAAACATCCTACGGATAGTATAGGACTGCCAATGTTGCTCACAGATGGACGGAAAGATAGTCGGACGTGTGAAGAAACACTTTTTGGGGAATTAAGAAACCAGAAAATATTCATTCTGACTTTTCGCCGCAGCATTACATAACATTGTCTATACTATATTACTCCGTACGTACGTACGTTTACGAGAAATTAAAAAGCAAGAATGATCTTGATTAATGTAGTTGGTCTTGATGCAATGAACCACGTAATGAAAAGATAAAATTTCTTCGCTTCATTCCCTTTTGATTTGAGTGTTTTCGGGCAGTTCTGCATAATTAACCCTAGTTTCATGATAAAGCGGTCACTTTCAGTCATTGACCTATTGCTTAAGAATGATCACAACAATCACGGGAGGCATTCTATTAATTTTATTGTTTTTATTCCAATTTGCCCTATTGTGTCCAGGTAAAGAGAGTGTTGCTCATAGCAACGTGCTTGCTTGTGTCATTTCGTTTGCGAGCGACGTTTGGCGGTGTACATTATCACCAAGTGATGCAGATTACGATGGCGAAATGTTAGACTCCAGGATGCGCCAACGCTGTTCGGCAACATAAAAAAAGTTTCTAGGTTTCCCTCCGAGCCGGGAAGGTGAGTGTAATATTTTGAGTTATGATAATGAGATCCTGTAGATGAAAGGAAAATAAATTACTGCCTGTTGCTTTAGACAATTTTATCAAATTCATAAAATAATTGCATTTGTCAGTCATACGGCCCAATTAAAACAAAAAATACGTTTATTGTCATTTTTCGATTAGTTAACTAAATATGCTCATTAATTCCATGAAAAGTCATTAATTATCTCTATGTTAATAACATGCGTGTAATTAAAATTCCACCGTGCAATTAAAAACTCACACCTACCAAACAGAAATCAGAAAAGAAGCGAAATCTTGTAATTAAGAAACTATAACACACACGAAGCAAAGGTATCTGCAGTCGGCCATGAAACGTGAACAAAAAAATACATATCACATATTACGTAGCTACAACTACGTATTAACAAAGAATAAATAAGACTAAATTGGGTAAGTAAACGTTAAGCTAGCTGACGTATGGTACAATATAAAATATTTAACGTGAATGTATTAAATGTTTTACATGTAAAACGTTTGGTCTTAGAATATCGAATGTAAAAAATGTAAACGTCAGTTGTGTTTACCAGCACTAAAAAGAACGCTATACCAAAACTGAGTCAGAAGTAACTAGTTTCCCCCCCCCCCCAATATTTATACATGTTTCTCTTACCTGTCTTTACTTTTCGTGGGAAGTAATGTTTTCATGACTTTGTGAGCTTCTAATATTTTATCAGCAATATGTTCAGTTTTTTCCATTTGCAAATATTTCGTGAAACCATAAACAAACCAAGTCCCACTAAAATATATATTATTCAGAAGCAATACTACGTCATGAAATGCACGCCAGTTAATAAAGTGAACGTTCCTAGGTAATAATTAAGAGTGTCTCGTACCCTGATACAGACTTTTTTGTTAGACTATTTTTTAAATTATGGAAGTTGAAAGTTGCGTTACTTATGTCATTGATAAAACTGAAATAAGGAAAAGGAAAAAAACAGTTTTTTTACAACTTCGGCTTCCTTTACTTTTCCGTTATTTTTATATTTATTTGCTTTGTTTATGAAGCTATTCCACATTTGTAGTACTTTATTATATTACCTTATCGTTTTTCTTCTGCAGATCTCTTAAAAATTTAAATTACTTAACTCTTTTTATATTGCATTTTCACGGACAAATTATTGTCTTACGTATTAGCCACAAGAGGTGTCAGAAAGCACGCACTGCCAGCTAACGCTCCACAAGAAGGAACGACTCGCAGCGAGTGTGCGCCCTTGAGTCAAGCTCCGCCTCCCACTGCTGTCTGTGGTTCGGACACACTCGCCCACTACCGTACTCGGTTACTTTTTACTTTCTCGCTTTTACTTCTTGAGAAGAGAAAGTATTGTAATTGTGCGTCGCATAACGTCGAATTTTCGGCAGAAAAACTGTTATTGCCAGGCTCTGCAAACAAAAAAGAGGATAAATATCGTTTCTATACATAGTAAATTACTTCCGCCAACATGCTATATAGGCAGAAAACGTGTTCTGTGGGTCCTTGATACCGTAAAATTGATTGACGGCAAAACTAACTGTCTGTTCGTCTCTTCAACTGTGGTCAACACTAGTGCTTGAACTATTCAGTTTAAATTTTACTTCGTATGTATCAAAAAATGATAAAAGCTAGTCTGGTTTCCTGTTAACCCTCTACATTGAGGAAAATTGCAAAAAATTAACATTTCAAAACTACAATGTTGAATGTAGAGATTTTTGCCTTAAAGAATTTGTTCTGAAATATCAATTCTTTAAAGAAGTTCATGTAATCTTTTATAAGAACGAGTCGTTTTCCTGTAATTGTGCCCATTTTCGTTATATCCTCTAAACTTTAAAAAATTGTAAATTTAGAAATATTGCGAGAAAGTATTTTTTGCTGTAGTACCACTAGCTTCACCACTGTCTGCTGCGATCACACCAAGATCGCCAATATGAACATCACTTGTATCGCTCTTGCTTCTCGAAGAATTTGTCTCTTTCCTTACAAATCTATTGCTTCTTCCCCGCCACTAGAGAGTCTTCTTAGCAGCTTTCCTAGCTCTATTGCTAGGATGCCTTCCCCCTCCCCTAGCACCCACGTCCCTTCCTCCCCTGCTTTCTCTTCCTTAAATACGGCGACTCGAGAAGTACCAACAAAATCACGAAAGCTGCTATCGACCTTCAAAAACAATCTACACTAGTGGCCTGCAGTAGCAAAACCAATACACAAAGAAAGGTTTTCCAAAACGTAGCAAGCACACTGCTCGAGAATAATAAATAAAATCTCTCATATAATACTGCAACAAATTAAACATTTTCACTTTAACAAAACAGTCTTCACTGCAGTAACGTAGTACAGTAAATAAGGATACTAGGTACAACAGTAGTTCTTAACATACTGAGAATATCAAAAAAGTTTTTTAGCGTAATACGTGAATAAAAATAGTTCATGGCAAACGGACTCTACTTCGGAGCTTTGAGTGGTGTAGGCAGTTACGCACTGAGTATGAGAATTCAGTTGGTATGATAATACCCGAAATGACAATTCAATATTTACATTTTCAAATTATATTGAAACGGTTTCATTGTTTCTGGAGTTTCTCGAGTCCCTGGGTATCTAACGAGTCCATAGTCACTTCTCTCATGGCCAGAGGATGGATAGTTTTTTTTGTTTTGTTTTTTTAATTTAAGGTCGCATCAACTTCTAGGTTATTAGCGACCACTATTGGCATTAACGTTATGGTAACTTTGAAGGTGAAACGAAATGGTGATGATAAGGGGTGAAAGGACGAACACAAATACAACCCTGTCCGAGGTGGAAATCGAACCCGCGACTCTTCGGTCCGAGATCACTACGCCACAGCTGCCTTAGCGATCTCGGCCACCGGGTCGACGATGGATAGTTTTGTTTCAATTTCGGCGCGAATTGGAAATTAGTGAAATGGATTTTACTTATTTAACACTATCACATCTGCACCACAGTCACGTATTGTTGTCCTGCAAACAGCGACTTGTCTGTATTTTCTCCCCGTTTTCATTTATTCTGCAACATTCGAATTTGCACTCTAAACAGATCACCTCGCAACCCTACCACCAACATCCCCAAATTGGGTTCCCAACTCTCACCGTGCCGATCTCCACTTCGCAGTCCAAAATTCAGTGCTTTTACTCTCATAAAATCCGTAGCTACAGTCGTTGCTATTCTTCCCGTCTCCACCTCAGTCTCCATGACGCGGACTTGCCGTCATTTAATCGCCTTCTCCATTTCTACTCCTCTACCGCATACATCTCCATTGTCTCTGTACCGTCGCCTCGTCAAAATCACTACCCATCGCCTTCTCCATTCCTACCCCTCTACCGCATACATCTCCATTGTCTCTGTACCGTCGCCTCGTCAAACTCACCGTCCTGTCTCTCGTCAGCATTACCAGTGTTGCTTCGCTGCGGCCCCATCCCTGCACGTTTGTTCCCTCCGCCTCTGCCACCCGCGCTATCTCCATCTCCACTGCCCGTCGCCGTCGCCACCGCCACCGCAGCTCATTTTCCGCGCTCCGATCCCCGGGCGCCGCCGCCGCCGCCGCCGCCGCCGTCGTCGTCGCCGCCGCTTGCGCAACCCGCGGATTATTAAATTAAACAGGATGTGACGCACGAGGCCCCGCTGCCGCCTCTGCCACCGCGGTCGCTGTGCCCGGCGCCTAAGCCGCTTTGGAGGCAGTAGGCGGGGACAGAGAGGGACGGGGCGGGGCGGGAGCGGGGCGGAGACGGGGGGCGGGGCGGGGTGGACGCTGCACACGAGGCGCCGCTTCTCGTCGCGGTCCGACTGTGCGCCGCCGCCGCCGCGGGTCGTGCGACTCGCCACGCTGGATGTGACGCACTTGTCGATAAATCGATATGAATTAACCCTCGACGCGAGCGATACGCGACGGGAATTGTTAACTCCTCTGTGATCTGTCTCGCAATTGAAGCGAGTACTGCAGCGCCGTAAGAATTTTTTCGGGCAGTAATCACTCAGTCGTACACGTGTTATGAATTGTAATCATAACACGTCGATTTATCTTTCTCCCCTTCTCTTTCATTTGCAAAGTGATTGTAAATTAGACGATGTTCAAATTTTCTCATGCAATGGAAGTGAATGTGATTTTGAAAAATTATAGAATCGTAGAAAACGATAATAATCTTTATTAATATCAGGCATTCAGTCAAAATTTTTGAAGATAATTAAAAGCTATTTAACTTCTGTAATGATTCGTCAAAGATTGTTATCTGACAAATATGCATTCCAACTAATATTTTATCACCAAAAATGTATTTGACCTGACAAGGCGCTAGACATTTTAGTCACTGACTGAGGAGGTGGGCTACAAAGTATACTACAATTTATGTGAATGTGACCGGAATTTTCCAATTGAAAAGGACACATTTTCATATTAAAATATTTTCTTTTGTTTAAACGACTATTTTTCTGAATTACCGCATTTTGAACTCGTTTCATCTTAAAATTAGGCGCTCTGGATTTTGAACAGTTGGGATTGTTTAGAAAATGCCATTTTATTTAAACAGATTTGGAAAAAGTTCCTAATCCGTACCTTGAAGGTAAGGGGATTTTCTACAGTATCATTTAAGAATAATAGTGAAAAAATGAGAAAAAATTGCAATCAATAAAAAAGGCTCTCGATTGCTTAGCAAGGAGCAACATCGATTTAAGAGATCACAAAAGAGACACTTCCATCAGTTTATAGTTTTCGAAAAATCGAAATTAGTGTTGGCAAATACTCCCCTCCGAAGACAAAATAACCATCATCGCTTAACGGCGAAAACTGCGTTTGGACTGTCTTTTCACTAAATATTGTGCGGTATATATCTATCGACAAAGCATACACAACAAATCCTGAATGATATACTACAAATTTAGAATAAAGCATAAAATTTAATTTTTATTGAAGTAAAAACTCTTATGGATTTGATTTGATTAACTGTTGTTTCCCCACACGTTAACTGCTGTAGTCATTAGTCGTGTTAGTGCAGTGAACGTTTTTTATGCCTGGTGGCGGCGGAGATCCTTCCTCACTGGCTGGTGAAACCCTGCGCAGACCTACATATCGGCTTGCCCCTCCAGGTATCTCCCCCAGAGGAGCATTGCTCCATTACAGACAAGCTTTAAACTAAAAGACAAGGAAGAGGAAGGCAAGATCGCGAGCGGTCCCTACCCGATTTTTAGAGAACTGCTCCAGCATTCGCTGGCATTGATCAGAGAAACCATTGGAAACTACGGATCAGAGCAGCCGGTCGCCAGAATTCGTCTCTAGACAGCGGCTGAATTCGACCTCGCTAACAAGCTAGGTCTAATTCAGGGTACCTAGGTCTAACTAGTGGGGCTACGTTATAGCACCGACTTTCTCGTAGTAAAGTTTTTTAATTTCCTTGGTATGGACTGGCTGTACGGTCTTGCCCCATCCTCTTGCCAGCTGCCATTCATCGTCGCCCAAAGTACGTTTTTATTTTCTCAAGTTTTCGGTTTCCTAATAGGAGAACCCAAATATTACTTCAAGAATATTAAAGAAGAGTTAAACCTCGTCAAAAATGGCAATTTTGAGGAATTTGGAGCCGTTTCTAAGAAAATGGGGTTTAAGTGATACTGTCAGTGCGAAATTGAAAGTTCTTTTCATAGGAATCTATTGAGTTTTCGAAAAACTTCAGTTGATGTCATTGAAAGAACTTCCGCTCATAAATGCAATTATGTATACAAATCGATGGAAATGTGCATATTAACGACGTCACAGATATTTCAAAAAATTACATTTGTGTATTTTTTGAAAAAACACAAGAATACACCAAAATGACCTTTACGTCATATTAAACAGTGCAATTAGTACTATCTATTGGAAAAATTTGAACAAAAAAATTGGAACAATGTTTGAGAAAATTATGTTTGACCGTTTCTGAAAATGCGGAATTTTGAGCTCATTTTCACAGAAAACTGTTGAGTTTCGAGAAACTTTATTTGACATTATTTAAAGCACATGTACTGGTAAACATTATAATGTGAAGAAATGTCCTCTAATGTAAATATTACCGACGTGAGAGACAAGTAAAAAATACATTTTAGTAATTTTGAAAAATCAAAAGAATAGAGCAATTTGGCGTTTATGTCATCGTATAGCGTTCGTTTGGAACTACCTCTACCAAAAGTTGAAAGAAAAAATTTCTAGCCGTTTTTGAAATAATCTTGTTTTTGTTGTTGTTTTTTAAATTGCAAATATTGAACGCAATATTGTACGTAATCTACAAAAGTTGTTTAAAAAATTCATATGTTCTTAATGAAAGATCTATTTACGGACAACAAATTTCATTTGAAGGGAAAATCTCTAGTCTTCAATTTTGTAGTAGTAGAAAGACACCGAAAAAAATTCAGACTTTTACAATTTTCGAAAATTCGGAGTTAACCGTGAATATCGAACCTCTGGCACCTTTATAAGTGTCGTTTACTCTATTTTTACGAGAAGTTTAAAGAAAACGTTTGGAGCCGTTTTTGACAAAATTTTGAAAATGCCCGGGGGCTTGATGTAAAGCACCCCCAAATTTTAAGAAATGTTTTTCAAAATTTCAATGCTTCATCTAGAGACAAATCGACATAGGTTTCTCTAATTTGTAAAAGATTGTACGTATGGTTTAGACGTTAGTAGTGTTCACAGACGGAGGGATGGACAGACGGACAGACGCTAGACGGACGGAGGGACGGACGTTTTGCTTTCTCTTGGTTTTTCGGCATCAAGGACCCACAGAACTGGGATTCTGGCAACACTACGTGTTAGAGGTTTTTTTCTTAATTTAGCAACTGGATTTATCCACTTTTTCGTTGTCAGGACCCGGCAATGAATTGTTTTCTTTCAAAAATTCGCCGTTTTTTCGTGCGAGCAGTTACATAACTTTCTCTATCATACGTACTCCGTTTATACGTACGTATACGAGAAAGTAAAATTCCGTCACTATCGGGACTCGAATCCTAGGAGCTCCTGGTCAGAGTCGCTGTAGAGACCGCATCTCATCCACTAAAAATTCTTAGTTACAAAACACATTGTCTGCTTTACGAGCTAATAGTATAAACTGACTGTACCTTCTGTTAAATTTACAGATTCAACTTACAGTTCTCTTTGGCGTAAGTCTTATGATATATATTATTTCTATCCCTACGACATATTTTATACGTCAAATACATATTTACATATTTTTTTTATATTGAATACATGTCTTCATGTCTTAAATATATTTGTCCCTCCTATATTAGATGTGCCTCCCCAACAAGGCTCGAAGTTGTGTGTGGTCTTCGAGGCAAAATCAGCAATCACTCTGCAAGTGATACAGTATGTCTCTGTCTTCTCTGAGAAATATAGCTTACCGTCCCTCATGTGCAGTACGAGATAGCCGAAGCAGTTCTTTATCCTTTTTGCTGCCAACTCGTTGACAGTTGTGGGTGATGTTCAGCGACAAATTTGTAATCAAAGGTTCGCTTGTCTTGCGTACATACTTTTTGTAATATTTCTTAGTTCGAAGAATTTAGAGATATATTCCGTTCCCAGAAAATTATTGCCTATGACAACGACTTTTAAGTCATGACTGAAACCGTCGGCAGAGCAGGTTTCTCTAGGCAGAAAACCAACGGTTCTATTTCATTCTCTAACATCGTGCATTGTCTTTGCAAGGGACTTATATATCTTACTTGTTTTAATACGAAAAAATCACACACACACAAATCACAGAAGATACACACACACACACACACACACACACACACACACACACACACACACACACACACACACTATATATATATATATATATATATATATATATATATATATATATATAAACTATTAAAAAGACACTCCTTATAGACATGTCAATTTCTTTAATACAAAATTTGTTTATTTTCATTTCAAAGTTTTCTTTCTTATCAGTAATTGGTTCTAAATGCAATCCTCTATCGGAGCGTGAAGCGATTTCAGGGAGACCCTAAACGGCAACCAGGTGAAATTTTATGCTCCTTATGATTCATGTTCTATGAAGGAATCGAATTATTTATTCGCACTTCGTTTTCCGAATCGCGTGGGTATCGGCGATCAGGTCCACTGTTCCGAGTATCAATTGCGCGCACAACGCCCGTACAGGCATCTTCCAATCCTCTTCCATGAGAAAAAGGATCTCGGTCTTATCTCTTCAAGATTGTCCTCCTCTGTTGGTCGTATTTTTATTATATTTTATATCCTTATCTCATTTATTTGTTGTTACAAAATAATTTTATACGATGGTGATTGTGATTCGAAATGAATCAGTATTTTTTATTTAACTAATTGATAGTTATTTCAACCTGCCAGTGCATTTATAATTGAGCTTCTGTAGCTTTTTCCCATCACCAACATAGTACTCCTTACTGCGCGTCTCGGCCAGGGATATTTCATCATTCTGAATTCATAGATCTGGAGTGCCGACGCGGTGCGATTCCCGGAGAAGCGCGCGGCAATATGGAAGTGCGATTGCCGCCTTGTCCCACTCACTCAAACTTCGAAAGCGAATTACGCGCCACGAAAACTACTGAATTATACTGCTCAGTGGTCCGATAATACCATATATTATAGGGATGGGGCTGTTTTCTTTATTGCTTATGAATAAGTTCTTCCAGAAAAAAATCCTTTTAGTCTGATACAATCTCTGACACGCGGGAAATTATGATAAGGGTATTGATTTATATTTATTGTGACTTTCAATTGTTTTCCTGAAAAATGGCTTGAACACGAGGAAGCTCGAAATGAAATATAAGTGATAAATAATTCGTTTCAAGGTTTTCGAAAAATTGAGTCTTTTAAAAAAGCTTTTTATGACTAAGTACTATATTTACAACATGTTTAAACCTTAAATAAAAGAGTTCGAGATTTCACAACAAACGAAATATTTTGATAATAAGAGGAACATGGAAGAACGTTTACGTTTCTGTTAGTGCTTGTCTACAAGCCATCAGCTTTCTTACGATCTTTACAAATCAAAATGATTGCGATGACGACGGCAAAGATTAAAGCCGGAAGACGCCGGTGGTGGCGAGGAAGGGCGAGGCGAGCAGGCGAGCTGCGTCGTGGTGGCGAACGGCCCTCTACTCGTCGACGGGCGAGGGCGAGGGCGCGGGCGCGGGCAAGAGCAGAAGCGACGGCGCGGCGGCGGCGGTGCCTTCAAAGGCGATCTCCAGGCGCCTCGCCCCCCCCCCCGCGCACGGCCTCGCCCCGCGCGGGCGCGGCGCACGCTGAGAGCTCTCCTGGCGGCGGCTCGTGCTCGAGCGCGGGACTCGAACCCGGCCCTCGCCACCGCGCCGCCCGGCTCCGGCGCACAAGCTCACACGCCACGCACGCCTCCCGCGAGAATACACACCGACTCGGTTCTATTCGTGATTTAACGAACTCGTTAGGTATACTCGTACACCAGTCTCTGATTAGAAACGTATGTTTCATTCATTATTATTTAATTTGGATTTGAAAAGAAAGAAATATTTAAAATAAATCGACGTGCACAACGTTGACAACATCACAACGCATCCGCAAATATTTTCTGCTACCAATGAAAATGCTTCTTATTTATCTCCTCCTCCTGGTGTATAGGCACTGCCTGTTACGCCTCCGTTCCCATCTGATCACCCCATCTGTTCTTCGGACGACCAGGATAGTCGTTCCATTAATCCGTATTCTTCACCGTTTTCTCGAGTATTTGTTGTCATGGTGAGTCCGGCAATGGTTCTGAAGGAATTTAGTAATTGATTTACCTGATAAGGCTACTGACCCATACGCAGGTTTGACCAGTGGTAGGACTGCTACCTCAAAGCCTCTGGTCGGACTCGATTTATCTTTGGAGGGTTCCTTCCCCTAGGGAGAAAAACGGACTCCCATCTTTGCCAAACCCATCAATGTGGGTGAAAATGAAAGGCTGAAGGAGAAAATAAAGAAGGTAACAAATTAAGAGGAACAAGGAAATAATGAAAGTGAAGAAAGTTAAGAAAAGTGAAGATAGAGAAATGAATGACACCCTAGCCCTCGCAACCTATCAGCGTCGGGGTCGAAGATATAGCAAGGGGCCAACAGAGACCTATTGGGGAAAATATCAGAAGTGTAACATAAGTAAGTGGAAGCAATGTCTCCAGCTTGGTGAACCTTTAGCGTTATCCGGGGTGCACCACGAGGAGGTGGTTCAGCGAAGCAGTCATAGATATCTAAAACTTGAAAACACGACTGCCTTCACCTCAATTAAAATTCATGTCACAAAATGAAGTACTATATTTCATAAATACACAATTTCTTGCCATGTTAAATTGGCTAATTCTAAAATTTAATTTAATTTAAATATTTAATCTTATATACCGAAAGGAGGCAAAAATATAATTAACTTACCTTGACTACAATTTTTGAAATATATATGACGTTAAAAAATAGTTTTAACTGTATTACATGTATTGAAATATTGTCTCTTTAAATGACACCGTGGACTTTTTTGAAAATATGAGTAAATGTTGAGTAACAATACTAAGAGAAACAAAAATTTTGGCATGCCGCTAATTCCTACTAGTATACTTACAGTTAGTAAAAATTCTAAGCTTGCTTACTTTAATTTCATGATATTCTGTGCGAGCAGACACGTACGAGCATCCTGTGCTATTTCACTTTGCAATCTGATTCATTATTTTTAATAAAACATTATTTTATTGTAACTCAGTCCTAAGAATTGACCTGCCGAAATCTGTGCGATCCACCAACTTAATCGACTGATTTCGTCGAAGAGAAAACTCATTTGTCCGAAATGTTTCTCCCCCAAGATCTTCTTTAGTATCTTCTTCTTGCATTAATTGCATTGCCAGAAGATTTTAATTGTAGACAGAAATAGAAAAGTAGACAAAATACGTGATATACAGCTAACGTTGCGTCATCAGTTATAATTTCAATAAATAGTATCGTAATTCTTCTCGAATGAAAAAAAATCATATTTATTGAGCTTCAAATGGTATTATACTTTGCGACCTTTACTGTTAATGACATCTAATTTCATCACAACTTTAAATACTTGCAAACAATCATTCATTTTGATGAAATTTAAAACTAAATCTCAAACATGTGAATTAGAAAAGAAGATAGTGATAGGAAATTCACTGAAGCGCCGAGAGCACTGACGATGATTCCTGCCATAGTCTCGATGACGATGAGCACTACTAAGAGTGCGTAGTCGATGGGTATACACGTGCAGTTGACTACGGAATATTGAGAGGTCACAAAAACCCGTTTTCTTCTCTTTTCCCATCATATTCTAAAAACACTCTACCAAAAAGATAAGAAATCTTTTGCTCTTGAAAAGTGGAAAAATATTATTGCAAAATATTTATTTAAATACGAAAATAGTTATTTAAATAAAGAGTCTGGTCCTAGTTATCACCCCCTCAAATGATATGTTGGCAAAAGTGACGCGGTGGGTGGTGCTTACGATGTGATACAAACATCACGCAGCAATGGAGGTTAATAACCTCTGTTCTTTTAAACACTATTCGCTTGCAATTACATGCGATTAAAAGCAGAATTTAAATCCATTCAATTTCGCTCGCCAAATAAAACCTAAACATAACCGTCGGAATTAGTTGGCTGCACCTAACGATAAAGACTTGGAAATATTTTTGAGGGAAGGAAGGTCACAAATGGGAAAAATGTCTCCCAACAAGTCTAGAAGACGCACTCGGGGTTGACGCATGGGTGGAAGTCTCCAGAATTAACGTTTTAATTTTTTGTCATTTTGTTTTAGTTTAAGATTGATTAATTAAAAATGTCAATAATCTTCCAATTTGAATGTGGCAGTGTTCACTGCAATACACCGTTTTCAAGATATAAGCGAAAAGACATCTACACGTACGTGCCACTTTACACATTACTAAATGCACCCTTTACTTCGAGATTAATAGAGGGAAACGCTCTACGAAAACCACGTAAACACATTTTTTCCTTTATTCAATACCTGAATAACAAAAAATATCGGTGGTGTCTGAATGTCACAGAGAATTTAAAATATGGACAATATTGTTACAGGTTATAATATCATAAGGCGTATATTAATGTCCTAAAATATGTTTTAATACTTGAAATTTGTTTTTGTTGATTTTTGAAAAATTCGATCGAATTAGACGTGCATGTAGCATTGAAGATCTGATATTTGATTTGAATAGAGATAGGAAGTTGGCGAGAGATACGTTATTTCTATTTATTATTGATTTTAACTGTATTATTTTTATTTTAGATTGAAGTATTTTATTTTCACTGTGTTGCTTTCAGATTAGTCTACCAGTTTCTAGGTTCAGTCATAGTCATTGCAATGATTCACTATGGAGCAGTTATGGAATAGAATTATTGTTGATCAATAGTGATGGGTGACATGTGTTCGTTCTCTGAGTAAGGTAATCATTTGCTATAGATATAAATTGATTTAATTTAATTTTTATCTATTTTACCAATTTTGTATATAATTTCAGTGTTACAGTAGTTTTGATATTACTCTTTTGCTGAATTTGCGGCATTGCTGTATTTTTGGTATTGTTAATGTAGCATTTGAATCGCTAACTGCAGAAAGGCAACCAGTCCACATTGTCCAATTTTACAGGAATCACAAAAAAACTCAAATAATTATAGTTTTGTGCAATTTTCTGCTTCTAATTTTTTATCTGCTTATAAATATACTTATTTAATTCTATGAATAGAAATCTTTTATGATCGAAGGCTAAGGAGAGGGGATTTATTTTTGGATTCGGACATGTTTCCTTTTTACAGTAAACAGATTTCCAAACGATTTCTTGGATTTTTTTAAAAATTACTCTTCACAAAAAATGTAATTTTACATAAAAATTATATTGTTTTAATAATCCTTTACGTTTTGGATTGTCTAAATGCTCAGTAATCTTCTTCATCTTCATGAGATGTAATTTTTATGGGCCAAAATGTTATTGAATGCCAAAACTGTATCTTGTCCTCAGGGGTGCAGACCAGTTTTCTTGATGTCATCCATTGTTTTGTATTTTAGACAGTACAGGTGTATAGAATTTCTTTGAAGGCAAATCTAAATATTTTACTGAATTTCTCAGTCTAAATGTGTCCATTATCAAGCCACCAATATGGAAGTTGCACTGAACACTATGCGGTTTCAGCTGAGATCCATTTACGGTATTTTGAAAGAGTGAAAGATCATTTTAGGTGTCTAGGAACACCTTTACCATAGGAATCATCGCTCATACAGATTTTTTTGTAGAATTTAGACCACCATGAACTGAAATCGATGAAATCATTTGCCTTAATCTGAACAATGGAAAACTTTTATAAGGAATATTTTATTAGGTTAACAACTTCATCCACTGTATAATATGTCTTCCTTTCTCAGCTTCCCCTCGGTTAACTCGAAATCTGTATCATTCCCCAAGAGTGAGTGACTTCTAACTGGAAAACGATCAATAATGTCAATGAGTATTGCTGCACAAAGGGATCTTGTCATGAACTAGTTCCGTTTCTGCAGTAAACGGAGAATTGAAGGTGTTGCTAAGTCTGTGCTACTGTGCAGCTAAGTTTTCTTTTTGCATTAAATGATGCATTGACTCGCTCACAACCCTCCCCGCCAATAAAAAAATCTGAAAAGTTTGACTAGTTGCCTATCTGCAGTTAGCGCTTCATTTTTTAAGTTTAATGCTGTGTCGCTTGCAAACTTAGTGACGTTTTCATCTTTGGAAGAAATTAGATCTGCTGTGTGGAAGTTAAATAAAACTGGGGATAATGATCATGGAAGGCATCCATTAATAGAAAGAATTGGATTTGTGGTTATCATTGGATTTGTGGTTATATAATATTTATATTTGATAGTTTTTAATTTTGTAGCATATGATTTTCCCCAATCTTGGTTAAAACTGATAGCAGGCATATTGGCTTATAGCTTTCTGTATTTGGTGGACTTTGGTGACTTTAATTACTTTTGAAATTGATAGAATAATTGAACATTTACCTTATTGAGGAAAGTAACCTTAGTTCTTAATATCGTGTTCACTGTCTTATTTACGTGAACTGGGGCAGATGATAGCAAATTTCTAACAATTAAATTATCGGTTCTTTCATGTCCGGGAGCTATTTCGTTAGATGACCTTTTCATTAAGATCCATATTTCGTGGGGTAATAAAACTAGTTTTTGTTGTGATAGATAAGACTTGCATAGGTTACTTGTTTAGTGTGATGTTTCACGATACAGCAGAGGTTTCATTTGTCGTAGGTTTCAGAAATGTGTGTTTGTTCTGTGGATTTGCTTTTTCTTAATTTGAATATTTTCAAGTGAATATTTTTTACTTGTCGTAGAGTTAAAGCCGGAGGTAGAATTTAGATCTTTAGATTTAGTTTCTTTCTAATACGCTTTCTATATTTTTTCTCGCGTTGAGTTCTTAAGTAGCCACTGATAATGATGACACAAAAAGGAGACAATGGCATTGGCAACATGTATCAGAAAACTGAAAATTACAATTTTTAAATTAACCAATGATATACGGTCGTGGTGCTGAAACATTGGATAAATGAAATCTGTTCTTCAGATACAGATTTTGATATAAAACAAAAAGTAAAATTTTTCGAAAATTTGAATACTTTTCGCATAATTTTGCATGAAATATAGGCAATTTTTAATTTTTTTCTCAGAAACGGCACAAACTTTTTGCCTTAAATGTCTCCCCTTAGTATCAAAGGAGTAAAAACAATATGGTGATTGCCCCATTTTCAGTGAATTTTCCGTATTATCGAAAATTGCATAAATGTAGTGTATCAAAATTACAAAATTGAAGATAGACATTTGTCTAAATCAAAATCTGTTCTAAAATATTAGCTCTTAAAAAAAGTCATGTACAATTTTTTTAAAATAATTTATTTTTTTCATAATTTGTGCTTGAAATTTATGCAATTAAAAAAGTTGTCTCAAAAACCGCTCTAGATTTTTTTCGTATTTTTTTTTCACAGATAAAATAAGAAACACAAAAAGAAATTTCGCAAGTCACATTTTCGTTGAAGTCTGTATTTTCGAAAATAACAAAAACTCAACATTTGGAAACATCAAGATGGAAGATAGAGATTTTTATCTTAATCAAATGTACTAAAAATTTATCTCATTAAGAAAGGTCATGCAGATTTTTTGAAAAATCGGATATTTTCCTCGAAATCTCTGACAGAAATTAATGAAATATATTACGAGCTACGAGCTACCACCAACTACGAGCTACGAGAAAAATCCTTGGAGAACAGGAATGGATCGAAAGGATTTAATTATTATTATAATTTACTATTGAATATCCTAATGTTAATTCGATTTTTACTCTATTCCACAACTTGTCTTCTCAATATATTGACTATTTTCCGTCAAACTATCCGCAAACCTTACTTGAAATCACCCCATTAGGTTTTCTCACTTAAAAATACTATTTAAATGTAATATGAAAGAAAAAAATGAGTTCCATAATTTTGTACGAGTTTCTATTGCGATAATTTCAAATTACCATCGTACGCTGCACTAGGTAACAATGCAATGGATAGTTAAGAAGTTCACTGTTGAACTGCGACACGATGGGAGAGAGAAGATTAGGCGATTTTATTTACTTAATGACAGTGTTATTCGTACAATGTTCTGTTCGTTCAATAAAATGGTACAGTCAAGTTCATTAAAGTCGGGAAGAATGTATGTACAGATATGCATTAGGTAATGATATCATAGTTTCGAATGCATTCATAATGCCTTTTATTGGATGGCCTTTAGTTCTGGATGATTAACTTATATGTAAAATTATCCTTGAGTAATCAGTTTACGTAAAAATTTATTTTTACTCATCGTGTGCCAGTTTGTTATCAAATATTTATTTCTCATGAGTTTTTTAAGGTACTCGTATGTATTCTTCTTTTAGTAACTAGTCTCTCAGCAATTCTTAGTTTCAACTTTTTTCGTGCTTCTTAGATTTCGTCAGAATGATTTTAATGCATTTTTAGAAGAGTTTAATAACTTTAATTTCTTAGTCTTCTGTTGATCGATACCATTTGGAGTGAATTCAATTTTCTGGCTTCTTAACCATTATATAAATGTATTATCAGAACGCAAGATTTTCAAATTATTTTTTCTTCAAATAGTCCTCTCTATGTCTCATTTAATGAATAGGTTGTATTCTCCTGCAGATTATCCCCTCGAAAAGTCGAATATTCTTAAAATTCCTACTTTGTACTTTAGAGCTGTTATCTGTATTTTTTCAGTTTATTTTCTCCAAATAAATTCCGTCTTATGATCTTCCCGCAATTATTAAAAGTATATTTTTACACTTTTCCCGAATTGCAGTCGTGAATATTCTTTTTGCAATGACTTTCAGAGGTACTCGACCAAGAAAACTTGAAATATACCTAATACTTCTTGATAAATATAATTTTTTACGAATAGTTTGTAATAGGGAGGTAATATTGATATGAAGTATTTGATCGCCAGTAGCTGCCCTCCTGAAGAGCTCGTCCCTTTCTCCGAGTGCAGTTTTCAGGGAACGAAGCGCGTGCGCCGCGCCCACCCCCACAGCTCCTCCGCGGCTCAGCGCCTTCGCTCGGGCGCGGCCTACGGCCCCGTTCCCGCCACCGCCTCCCCGCCCTCCCTGCCCGCCGCGCCGCCAACGATTCCCAACTTTCCGAATCGCGCTTCCCGCCCTCCGCCCGCCCGTCCGCCGTCGCACACCGCGACCGTCGCGTTACGTAAATTGCCCTGCGCGCCCGTGTCCCCGCAGGTAATTACGTAACGGGCAGGTGGGCGGCGGCGGTGGCGAGGGCGAGGACGTGGGCGGGGCGCGGGCGGGGGCGGCGAGCTCAATTCCCGTGATGGCGGGGTTTCGCGGCCAATTCATCGCGGCGGAAGGCTTCAATAAGCACGTGAAGAAACGCAACGAGCCGTTGTGCCACTATCATTATTGCTTTGTTTCGCCCCACGAGGAAGGTCCGCGAGCGGCGGCGCTGGCTTCCGTTCCGGGACCCGCGCCGCCGCCCCCGCCTCGTCCACGCCCCCGCCGCCGCCGTCGCACCCCGTTGTTAGGCCGGCGAACGCCTCTCGGCCGCTTCGCCGTCCCCACCCCCACCGCCCCCGCCGCCGCCTCCGCGGCTTTGTCCCGCACGTAACGACGGCCCGCGTGTGGGAAATGATAAAATAGGGATATTTCCCGTTGTTTCAAGGCCCCCGTCGCCCGGACGTGTTTTCCCCGTATTTTTCGCGTCATTTTGCAAGACGATGCGCGTTTGTCATCCGCGGCATTGTTGCGGAGCTTTGTGCGGCCAGACAAAAGCGCGCTGCAGCCGCAGCGGCGGCGGCGGCGGTGGCGGCGGGGGTGGCGGTGGCACGGGCTACACAGCGACGCATTGAGTCCGCGCAGCTTTCCTCGGTGGTGGCCACTGGGTGGAGCGCCCCTCCCCTTCGTCCCATTGCGGCCTCGTTCGGCGTCGATCTAAGACTATTACGTTTCTTCTCACTCCCCTGCACCCCGTGTGGGGGAGCTGGTGGCGTCGTCGGATGTGAGCGAAACACATTGTTACTGGAACGAAGGGACAATGCAGACACGCGGAGATGATGGATTATCCGATGTGTTGTATTACGCCTTTGTGGAGCGCGAGTCATTACGCTGCTTCAGGGTTCGATACCTGTCGGTGTCATTCAAAGCCTGACATTCATGAGCTGAATGTTTATACGGAATAACATGGCGATTTATGATTTGCATGCACATAACGTATCAATGCTTTTTGTTGTCTCGTTTCACAAACTTGGAAGAATTTGAATAAAGGGAACAAATCGATATTCGGAGGAAACAATGGATGAAATTCTTTAGAGACAAAACTCCAAATCCACGTATGGTGGCATTGAAAGTTATTTCGATGAGGCAATCCTCTATATATTCGATATGGACATATCTTTTGTAAAATATCAATAAATGAAAATAGGTCTTCAAACGACAATTGGAAACGTTTCCTCTAAGAAACAATTCCAAGATTATTTCTGGAAAGAGTGTCTAAAGGAACACAAACTCTACGCATTGAAAGATGTCACGTGACATTCGGGGTAATCAATAATTAATGGACCCAAGTAATTAAGACATGAACCTTTGTTCAAATGCATATTTTTCTTTGTTCTTGAAAGTTGTTCGCAATTATCTTTCGGGTTTTCTCTTCATTCATTGCCAAACAAACGTCTCAATTTATAGGCACCTTTTGGGGGAGGAACAAAAGAATTTTAAATAAACGCCGTCCTGCTGGTATTGTTCTGCTAGAGTACACGTCGTTTACTGGGGTGTGGGATACACATCTGTTCATTTGAATAGCTTCAATTATCATTGTAATGAATTCATTCCAAGCATAAGTGTCGATAAATATAATTTATGTATACATGTTAATATCAATCGACTTTTAGTTCATCAGTATGATTGCATTGTTATTTCGTTCTTAAAAATCTATACTTTGGCAAGTGTTGCAAAGCAATATAAATTGAAAGAGTTCAATAATGTTGCCTTAGATAAAAAAAATTGTCACACTCAGATAATTATTATGTAAAATTCTTATTAAAATTTATTTGCTCTGTCATCGAAGGATCACTGATTTCACTTTTAATTGAAATATTTAACTTATGTGTAAATTATTATCACGATTTTTTTTAGTTTTACAATACTGTCTTTCTTAAAAGTAAAAGAGTTTGAAAGAGGTTAATTAGAGCTACGGAAATTCTAATGTTAGTAAAGTAAATAAGAGCTTCGTAAAATACTCCATTGTATTTACTTTTATCTTTAAATAATCCTATATTTTTGTCTTCCTTTGACCTCGGATGTGTAGTGATACATTTCACTATAACATTAAATTTATACATTTTTTTCTGAACATAAAAATAATGTATAAGCAAATTATACATGACTACTTGAATGTAGAGTCGTAGGCTCGTAGTCGTATGAGTTCTAGGTTGTCCGGGATTAGCCACGTCATGGTCGATGGAGCTGACGTTTCGGCCATCTTGCTGTGGCCTTCTTCAGAGCTATACTGCTCAGCAGCATACCATCGACCATGACGCGGCTAATCCCGGTCAGCCAAGAACTCAACGACTCCGGCCGCGGAAGCCTTCGACTCGTAGTCGTATACTTAAATGTGGTGTCACCGACACTGTAAACTGTTTTAAAGGTATTTTCATGGGTTCAAAATTTCTTTCATGCTTCGTTTCTTTCATGCCTAGCTTTATTCAAATATGGTCTTACAGTATATGGCATTGGAATTACCGATGAAACATAGTAGCTGTTAATGTTATACTTCCGTTCAAAAATTCGCAACATCCAATAGCCTTGTGTATGAACTCCATACGCGATATTCACTGGTAATATTGCAATTTCAAAATTATAATGGCCGTGAAAAATACTATATAAGGTACTATACTTATATAAGTTAATAAGTTTTAAGTCAGATTAAATTGAAAATCGATCTTCGCACGCTTAAGAAATGTATTGTCTAGAGTTATACTTACATTTCTGGTTTTCTTCTTATTTACATCATATTCTACAAATTTAATGTTCCAAGGCAATTTTCAAATTTGTTATAAAAAATGGTCATGAATTACTTCGAATCTTACAAATTCTGGCGCGCGATTTTCATTTCATTTGTTTGTAAACAATCAGGGTGACAACCTCATGGAAGAAAATTATGGTGCCGTGGACTGAAAATATCCAGGGAGTATCGGGGTTTAATGAACGCCACCTACAAAGATCTATTTAGGTGGTATTGGTTTAATTCTCCATCTACCCACTAAGATCGCAGCGCTAAAACACACAAAAGCACGTTTTACGAAATTTCTTTGAACATTCTGGATGGATCCGAAAACAAATTATCAGTTCCCCATCAAAACCGAGACTCGTCGAATGACACCTCATAGGTCTCGATTGGAGCACGCGAAATGGTCTAGCTGTGAGTGACGGAACCGCACATCCAAGCATACGAACGTCCGACCATCCGCACACTCGGGAGTTACTCAAATACTGTATAGAGATTGATTCAGGCATATATTTTATCTGTGTTCTGGTAGTGATGGAAAGGGTTGTTTATGTAGTCAAAAATGGCAATTTACAACAGAGAATATTTTACGTGAAATGTAGTCCAGTCCTAAAGGAAAAATAATTAGAAACACTGGATAAATGTAATCAGTTAGGAACGTAGTCATGCGTAGTCAATCTCTTCGCATTTCACCCTGAGGAAGGTCGCAACATGACGACCGAAACATCTAGGACGCTGCTTAGGACGCGGAGTCTTCCGGACAGCCAAGGAGATATTGACTCCAGCCGTTGAAGCCTGCGCTTTAAATATAAAAGCGATTTGCGTACAAACAAATAAAAACCGGGAGCGGTAGCTCAGTGCATCAACTGATGCCACTGCAGCGCCTCTGACCGGGAGGTCCTAGGTTCGAGTCCTGACGGCGGCAGGATTTTCGACACCAGCTTTTCAGCTAGGTCGAATTCAGCTGCTGTCTGGAGGAGAATTCTAGCGGCCGGCTGCTCTGATCGGTAGTTTTCCGTGGTTTCTCCGATCAACCCCAGGCGAATGCCGGAGCAGTACCCTACCAAACGGGCCACGGACCGCGCGCGATCTGTCCTTCCTCTTCCTTGTCCTATCCTCTCCCCTTACACACTCACTTACACTAACATGCACTACACTACCACATATTCCGGGAGACCGGTCGGGAGTTTAGAGCTTGTCCCGGCTGGGGCGGTGCCCCGCTGGTGGGAGAGTCCTGGTTAGGGGGAAACCTCACTAGCCGACGGTAGGTCGGTGCCGGATCTCGCCATCCAGCGAGGGAAAATCACCGCCATCTCCCGAGAAAAACATGCACTACACTAACGGGACTAATGACCGAAGCAGTTGACGCGCCCGGAAACACAAAAAATCAATCAATCAAACAAATAAATTTCAATGGTCTCTGAATTGTTAGAAATCCAGAAGGTAAAATCATTGTCATTAGAATCTTGGTAAAATTCATTTTTAGGATCCTCTCTTCCTATGAAAATCTCAATCCAGAAGGCAATACATCTTCGAACTTGGTCTGGTTTTGAAAAACAAATTACAGTGTTGAGTATAATACAGGAGGAACTATTTCAGTGAGGTTTCGTCGTTTTCATCAACGCACATCAAGGCAGAAATGTCAGTGCCGTGTGCACAGCAGGAGCAAGCGTGAGTCTGCACGTAACGCGTTGCCATTAGGAGTAGCGTCACCGCTACACGCAGTCAATTCAATCTCGATAACAATTTTACTGTTGTGCACACAACAGTGATGTATTGACGTGTGCCAGTGCGTTGTTTTACTAGCAAACAAATGGAGTTCACTGGGACAACAGAACCTGGAATTCGAACTCAAATTCATATGAACGAGCAAATGGCATACATTGTAGAGATCAGGCATAAATCTATAAAGGGGTATTCAGTTTATGTTGTAAAATATTGAATATGATAAATAGCACTCTTCAGCAAGTAACTTCGATATTAATGTTTCACAAAATTGCAATGAATATTACTCGAAAACTCATTTTTGTTTTATAGAAGAAACTGTGATGGAGACATTCCAGTGACATGTACCTTGTGTAGAATACTGGATACTTTTCGTTATAATTTTCTCGTCTTTGTTGTGCCTAACAAATGTTATGATAAAATTTGTAACCTTTCAAAGAGCTTCTTACGGAATTTCTTTCATTGGTTAGATTATCCACATAAACTACGATATTATTACGACGCAAGCACAAGCGACACGAATATCAGGATTGGGTTAAATGGCATATCATAACACTTACCTTTTCTAATGTTTGTTCACCTGATCCAATATTTTTTGGCTTTTTTTTACAAAAAATGCTAAAGGTAAAAATAATTATTACTTTTTGAAAATAAAACCTTGTCCTAATTGGGAAATATTTAATTCTTACTTCATATGTAATTTAATTCTTATGAGAATTACTACTCGTTTATACTCAGAGTAAAAACAAATGTTTGATTGCAAAATAAAGTGTACGACCTTCTTGATCTCTGATATGTTACTTCAACAAATGTTATATCCTATTGTTTTCCTTTTCTTTGAACCAGATTGTGAATAGTGTGTGATCATGTTTTTTCACTACAATTGAAGAAAAAACTAGGACTAAAGTAGTTCTTGTGAATCATTTCTTCAAAGAAAGTTAATTTGTACTTCACGCTGAATTCGTGCGCACAATAGAATCGTTTTAGAAATCGAGTACTTGACCTGATTTCTTTGAACACTGGAATTTCCCTCTTCTCTCATCTTCGTTATTATTCACATTGCCCTTCTCCTGCATTATTATCCACATGCTGATTAGCCCATTCACCAAGTGTTCATAAATGTACTATATATTCTTCTGGTACATCGGTAATAAAAAATGCACCATCTCTTTTGCCCTCTATCTTCTCACGCTTTGACACCCCACCTAACGTTCTCTCTCCATCTCATTGTCACCTCATCTCACTGTCTTCTCATTCTTCGTAACCTTCCATAAATCTTCTGAATGACGTGCATGCCATCATGTCTAAATTATCACACACGTGTGTGTGTGTGTGTGTGTGTGTGTGTGTGTGTGCATATATATTATACATAGTATCCGATGTTAGCAAGTAACCCGATATATTATAAATAGTATCCGGTGTTAGCAAGTAACCCGATATATTATAAATAGTATCCGATGTTAGCAAGTAACCCGCTTCTTGTGCAACTTTTCATACCACTTAACCCGCCTTCATTCCAATCGGCCGCTCCCTCTCAACCAGCCGGAGCCTCAATGCGTCCGCGAGACTTGGCCGGGGCGCGCTACGGCCGCGGCTGGACCTGACACGCCGCCCGCGCCGCGCCGCGCCGCTTCGGCTTTGCGACCCGGGTGAAGGGAGACACCATCGAATTGAAGGCTGTTCCGAAAGAGCGGGAATTATTGTTAATTAACGCTACCGTGTGGGCGGCGCGGCGCGCCGGCCGCCTGTTTCGCCTCTTGTGCCTTCGCTGCCGCAACCGCTGCCGCCGCGCCGCCCCCGGCCGGCCGCGGTTGCGCGCGCCGCCAGTGTTTTGTTCGGCGACGGCGGTTTCCTGTCTTTTGTAGAGCGCCTTTGTGGCGCGCGAGCGATCGCGAGGGCCCGCTGCGTTGCCGCCGCGGTCCCCGCCGGTGGGCCATACTCTTTACACTTACCCACGCTCTCGTCAGCTAGAGAATTTCTCACTCAAAGGCCGAAATGTGATAATTGTGTTTGTAACAGGATCGTTGCTTTATTGAATGATTCGAATACTAATTAATATATTTCTCTTTGAAAGCTTTGTCTAAATTATAACGCATTTGATACAAATTTCGTATCTTCACAAAACATTTATTGAAAAAAGTTTAGATCGCTCTACACCCACAGGTGTCTAATAATATTTCGTCTTGATTCAAAACATTGTGTATGTGATGTGTTTCAATTACAAAGAAAGTCATTTTGTAAGAAAACTTATCAGGAAAAGATAATTATTAAGTAGAAAAAATAAGTATTAAACTCGTGACTTAATTCTTCTTCGTTCGGTACTGCCCGAGAATTCAGAGGAAGGCAGCCACTTAATAAAACCGCTTCCTGTCGCCTGCAATGGGATGTAACTCTTCGAAACGAAAACTCGTTCATTGCTAATATTCTGGAATCATGATATTCGTGGCGCTCATTTCTTATTCCTTTTATCTGTTTTAGCAAAATTCTTTGAAGCTGCTCCTTTTTTTTTCTCAAATAATGATCTGCCAGTTTCTTAGTACGAAACATTAAAAGAACAAAAACCGTATTTAATACTAAAACACTAAGTGTATTAAATATTTATATTAAAATGAGAAGACACACATTATATATTTCTACTGGTTATTATCTTTCTGAGCTCCTGATCGTGAATGCGCGTTGCAAATGAAGAAACGTCTTTATTAATCATCTACATTGTTAATATTTTTGTCAACTTTCATTGTTTTCTATTCAGCAGTTACATCTCATTACAAATACATCTATCGATCAGTATCACGATACTCTCACTTTACCTTTTTGAAGTTGGAATATTTCCATTCATTTGTAGGCTCAGGTGCCCGAATACAAGACCCCGTTTGTAATTTGGACATAACTTGGAAATACTTCAAATGAAGACAAAGTTCTGTGATAAATTTAAAAAAACATTAATTAAACTAATAATATTGACAATGTATGGACAATATTGAAAATAAATATGAGATGTATACTTGAACAGCAAAAAATTAACTAAAATAAGTCATTATAATGATTAATAAATGAGCACGTAATGTGAGTCCCTATTAAAAAGTTGCCTGAGTTGGCCTTAATAATAATAATAATAATAATAATAATAATAATAATAATAATAATAATAATAATAATAATAATAATAGTAATCATAAAGCATGGCTGGATTTCGAGATTTTGTTAATTGACTTCGTACACTGAGGCAAATAAATAATTTGTTCATTTACCCACTTGCAGCATTTCATACCTTGTTGCCCTGTTCACCATGTTCCCTTGGTCTCCAAAATTCATCTCTTTCCGTAAAAAAAAAAAAAAGTAAAATACACTATTGCAAAAACCCCAGGGGGAAAGATTTCCACGAATCCTGCCTAAAATCTTAAACAAACTCACCAGCAGCAGCGAACTCTCAGGTGACTCAGAACAGTATTCTCTACTTGTCCCGAGGGAGTCCGTTAAAGGCATTACTTAACCGTTCTCATTTCAAGAAAGGGTCTCACATTCGGAGACCTGATCCTACTACACTCTAATGCGGTTTTCATATTTAAACTAGTGGTACTACAACAATACATACTTTTCTGCGTTATTTCTAAATTTGCAATTTCGAAAATTCAGAATGTTGAACGAAAATGAGACCTGCGCCATTGTTTTAAGCATTTTTTGTTATATCCGTGGAAAAAATTGAACAAAAAATTTGGAGCGGTTTTTGAGAAAATGTTTTGTTTAAATTGCATTATTTTAAACACAAATTTCAAAAAAAAAACTCGGTTTTTCAAATAATTGTGCATGACTTTTTTAAAATAATTTTTAGAATAGATTTTGTTTAAGGCAGACAATTTTTTTGTAGTTTAGAATTGTTAAATTATTGCAATTTTCAAAAGTACAGAGAGTTTGCCGGAGCACCAATTTTTTACCATCGTTTGATACATGCGAGAAGAAAATTTAAAAACAAAATTCGTAACAGATTTTGAGAAAAAATAGTAAAATAAAATAAAAAATTGCCTACACTTCATGCAAAATTACGCAAAAACTACTAATTTTTGAAAAAATGTATATGACTTAATTACATCTGTCTTTAAAGAACATTTTTCATACAGGAAAAACATTTCGCATTGTTCGTAAAATAAGACGTATTGCCGTCAATCAATTTTTCGGTATCAAGGGTCCACAAAATATAGTTTCTGACTACCCAGAGTGCTAGAGAAAGAAATTGATTACATGTCGGAACAAGATTTATCTACTTTTTCGTTACCAAGTCCCTGCAATAAAGAAACAGTGCCGTGTCAAAAACACGCTGTTTTGCCGCGCACGATTACAATACTCTCTCGTCTTGCAAAGTAAGGGCGATAAAGTAAAAATATTAATATTTGATTGAGGGATTTTTTTCAGTGCTTTTCGCAGATTTTTGGATTGAAGTGATGTAATAATATAGATTCGTGTTGCGTTTGTGCAGTTTCAATAATTGTAATTGAAGGAGCGTACTCTTATGATCTAACCATGATATATTAGCCATTAAAAGTAATTTCACACCTTGTATATGCGAAGGCACTTGTTACACTAATGTTTCGCTA